>ML316117.1:0-30425 GCA_005239505.1 Nicotiana paniculata | reverse complement strand
GGGTGTTGGGGGGGGGGGTTTGGGGGGGGGGGGTGATCTGTGTTAGGACAATTATATAGTAGTGGGGGATTTGAGTTGTGAGCCGTTGGATCACATGGGTAGAGGTCCAAAACGGGGTCGTTTAGTTTAGTGGGGGGTTTGGACGGGCTTGGTGTTTGGGCTGGTGTAGATGGGTATTAGGAAGAAGGATTTGGGCCTGGTGTAATGGCCCAATCCGATTTTTTAGCCCTCTTAGAAATTACTTTAATAACTTAGGCTAATTAATTAAATCAATTAAACAATTCTAATTAAAATTCTAAAATATATTAATTAGTTTTAACCTAGTTTCATCTAATTACAATTTAACTAATGAGTCATAATTACTTAAGGAACAATTTTTTTAAATATAATTTTTCCTAATAAAATGATTAAATTATGCAATTAAGTATCATATTAAACCAGAAATCTAATTATGCAAGATAAATAGAAATCTAAAATATTTTTGTTATTATTTATTATTTTTTAAATTTTAAAAGATGAATTATGATCATACAATGCAAATAATTCACAAATAAACATTGAAATTCAACAAAAATCTATAAAAATTATTTATCAAATTTTGTAGGAGTATTTAATAGGTGACAAATTACATGCTCACAGCTGCCCCTCTTTGCTCGGAAACATGAAGAGTTTTCGGGCAAAGACAAAGTGAGAAGTTATTGACCCAAGTCACTGCATGGTTTTGAAGATTGACAAATGCCTACCCAGTTGAACCAGGTCCATCAGGGCAAACATCTCGAACGAACCAATTGGCACAAGAACCGTACATGCACAGGAGATAAACGTGATCTGTGAATTATCCATGAACTAAGAGGTTGTCTCCTAATGCGAAAAGGTTGCAAATTGATAAGGGGTTAGAATTCGAGTTCAGGAAGGACATAAATAAAGGAAGGAAGTTGAGATAAACACAAACTCTTCCACCAAGGAAGAGTTGCATTAGAACTAAACAAGAACATCTCAACTTCTGTCGCTATATAATGTTGAAGTATTCCTACTGAAGAATCATTCTCACACAGACAGAATTGAAGCAAGAATTGAAGGAAAAATTACCAGAGAAATTTTGCAAGAAGAGTCCTTGTGCATTACAAAAGCTACTAACCAGCTAGAAGAACCAGTTCCATCAGTTTTCCATTCGAGTCTAGTTGGTTGCAGTAGTTGTTTTAATATTGTATCTTTCAGCTTTATTAGAAGCAATTGTAATAGGTACATGTTGTTCAAGTTAGAGTTAACTTGAATCTTGTTGCAATTAGCTAGAGGCTAGGTTGCTATAAAGGGATTAGAGTTAGTCCTTAGGCTTACAAAAAAGTTTATTTTGTAAATATTGTTTGGCTCAGAGTTGTAGTGAAGAGTTTGGGAAAATCTTACTGAGGAGTAGGTCGTGATTTTTCACCATTTGAGCCAGGTGTTTTCCACGTAAAAAATCTCTGTGTTTTTACTTTAATGCATTCATTATTCTGCACGAGTAGATGTTGGAACACCAAGAAGAACCAGGTTCTTCTATTGAGACATCACTCGAAAATTGGACACCACACAAATCACCCCCCCCCTCTTGTGTGGTATTGAAGTATAAAACATCAATTGGTATCAGAGCAGGTTATCCTTGATAAGGTTAACACCTTGGAAAATATCAAAATGAGTGAACCACCAGGAAACTGGGAGGGTCAATCAACTGTAAGGCCACCACTTTTCAATGGCCAGTATTACTCTTGGTGGAAAAACAGGATGAAGGACCACCTGATTGGAGAAGACTATGAACTCTGGGACATAGTCACTGATGGTCCTCTAGCTACCATGATGAAGACTGTTGAAGTTATAGATGTACCAAAGACTAGAGCTGACTGCACTGCTGAGAATCTGAAGAAACGAGAAAAGAATGCAAAGGACAAGAAGTGGCTAGTGTGTGGACTAGGTCCAGACGAGTATAGCAGAATCCAAAGTTTCACCACTGCCAAAGAATGCAAAGGCCAAGAAGTGGCTAGTGTGTGGACTAGGTCCAGACGAGTATAGCAGAATCCAAAGTTTCACCACTGCCAAAGAAATCTAGGATACCTTGCAAGGATCCCATGAAGGAACACCTCAGGTAAAAATATCAAGAGGTACTCTTCTATACTCACAGTATGAAAATTTCTCTATGAAAGAAGGAGAGACAATCCAAGAGATGTACACAAGGTTCACAACTTTGAAAAATGAACTTAAGTCTCTTGGTAGAGTCATTCTTGAAGAGGACAGGGTAGAGAAGATCCTGACAAGGGTCTTACCAATCTCCTGGGAAAGCAAAATCACTGCTATCCAGGAATCCAAAAATATGGCAACCCTCAGATTGGATGAACTAATTGGAAACCTTACTGCCTATGAGCTTAGAAGGCAGACAATGAAGATGGATGGTCCAAATAAGGAGAGGATTTTAGCACCGAGAATCACTGAGGGAGCATATCTTGAGGAAGATGAGATGGCCATGATTACCAAATAATTCAGAAACTTTCTAATAAAGAATAAAGGCATCTCTAGAGGAGGAAATTACAACAAAGAAAAATCTCCAGAAAAGGCAACCAACAAGGGATGCTACAAGTGTGGAAAGACTGACCATCTTATCACGAACCGTCCTCAGTGGGAAGTGGAATGGAAAATGGAGAGATATGAAATAAGGAACAGGAAGAAGGAACAGGTCCTACCCAAGAAACCCACAACAAAAGCTATGGTTGTTTCTTGGGGGGAAAGTTCAGATGAAGAATCAGAAGATGGTGAGAATGAAGATCAGGCGCTCATGGAAATTGGAGAATCCGATGAGGAATCACATGAAGAACCAGAGGTAAGTATCTCCCATCTTAAAAATAAAATAAAGTTCCTATCTAAGGAAAAACTCTCTGATTTGGTACTTGATTTCATGGATGATTCCGAAGAAACAATCAAAGAGAAGGAACAACTCTCTACAGAATGTGAAATGCTAAAAGAAAAATGCATGAACCTGAAAATCAGACTTAGTGAATCTGAAAAGAAAAACATTGTCTTGTTGAACCAGGTTCATCCACTTGAAACTGAGATTCTAGAACTAAAATCTGAAAACTTAAAGCTAAAGCTAGGATCCAGTGAAAAGGTTGTTGATCATTCTCATATCATGTTAGAAGAACACGTGGGAAAACTAAAAGATAAGATGTATGCCAAGGATGAACAGATAAGACCTCTTAAAGAAGAACTTGGCAAAGTCAAACATGAATTAGATCGAACTTGTAAATGGAATAAATCCTCTAATTCCCTGATATGGCTTCAAGAGAATCATAGTAGCAGCCGAAGAGGGATTGGATTTGGAAGTCAATTGCCCAAGTGGGATCCCAAAAGCAAGTATCTCACTCTTCCTGAGAATAAAATTTGCACCCATTGTGGTAATACTGGCCACTACAAAATTGAGTGTATTGCAAATGAGCAGGCCAGTCGAAGAAATGAGAGTTTTGTTAAAATTAAAAATTGGCCACCAAATTGGGCTAGAAAAAGCTTGAATCATCCATTCTCTCGTAGAAAAGGACCCAAACTAGTTTGGGTTCTTAAAACTAACCCCTGATTCTTTTTTTAGGTTCAAGTGAGAGGAGGCAGCCAAATTTGGTATTTGGATAGTGGTTGCTCAAAGCATATGACAGGGAACATGGAACAGTTCCTTTCACTTGAAAGTCTCAAAGGAGGAAATGTCTCCTTTGGAAACGGAAAGAAAGGTGAAATTATTGGGGTTGGTAAGGTAGGTAAGGATGACACACGATCCATTGAACATGTGTATCTAATAGATGGCTTGAAATATAGCCTGATCAGTGTATCACAACTGTGTGACAGAGGTAACCTGGTTGCTTTTACTTCCACAAAATGTTTTGTGATTAACCTGCTTACTGACAAGATTGTTTTGCAGGGAAAAAGAATGAATAACATCTATGTCATAGACTTGTCCACACTGACTGGAAATTAACTCACTTGCCTAAGTGTGTTGGACAGTGATCCCCTCCTATGGCACAAAAGACTTGGTCACACAAGTCTAAATCAGCTAAACAGACTGGTCTCTAAAGACTTAGTGGTAGGGCTTCCTAACATTAAGTTCTAGGAAGACAAGGTTTGTAAGGCATGTGCAAGGGGAATCAGGTAAGATCTTCTTTCAAAAGTAAGAAAATGGTCAGTACCACCAGGACATTGGAACTGGTTCATATGGACCTATGTGGTCCTATGAGAACTCTGAGCAGAGGTGGTAAGAAATATATAATGGTGCTAGTTGATGACTATTCAAGGTTCACTTGGACTTTATTTCTGACATCTAAGGATGAAGCATTTTATATGTTCACCTCATTTGTCAGGAAAACTCAAAATCAGTTAGGAAATCAACTAGCATCAATAAGATCTGATCATGGTATTGAATTTGAGAATCCAAAGTTTGCTGAGTTCTGTGATGAACATGGTATCAATCACAATTTCTTTGCCCCTAGAACCCCACAGCAAAATGGGGTTGTTGAAAGAATGAATAGAACTCTAGAAGATATGGCAAGAACCATGCTTATTTATAGAAAACTACCTCATAGCTTCTGGGCAGAAGCAATAAACATTGCATGCTATATAACAAATAGATGCATGACCAGTCCTCTGGTAGAGAAAACTCCTTATGAATTACTTAAAGGGAGAAAGCCCAACATATCTCACCTTAGGGCTTTCGGATGCAAGCGCTTTGTGCATAATAATGGCAAAGATTCCCTAGGAAAATTTGTTCCCAGAAGTGATGAGGGAGTATTCTTGGGATATTCATCACATAACAAAGCTTATAAAGTGTATAATAAAAGAACTATATGTGTAGAAAAAAAGTGTATATGTTTTCATTGATGAAACTAACACTCTTGCTGACAGACATGAACCGGAAGATGAGGAGCTTGGACTGGTGAGAAGCAGTGAAAACATTGAAGCAAACATGGAAGATGGAACAAGTGATGGACCAGGTCCAACTACCCCAAGTAACACGACAGGGGGAACTCAACATATGAACCTTGGCCCTGATCCTGTTCCACAACAACAATACACCATGGGACTATCCAGAAGTGAACAGTTGGTTCTCAAACCACAAAGATATCAGAGTTCTCACCCTCTTGAGAACATCATAACAGATCTAACGTCTGGAATCAAAACAAGATCCTCTTTGATAAATCTGTGTGTGTTTGATTCCTTTCTATCCTTGATTGAACCAAAGAACATTTGTGAAGCCCTACATGATGCTATCTGGGTAAATTCCATGCAAGAAGAGCTAAATCAATTTGAAAGAAGTCAAGTGTGGCACTTGGTACCCAGACCACTAGGCAGATCAGTGATTGGCACAAAGTGGGTCTTCAGGAACAAGCTTGATGAGGATGGAACTGTTACAAGAAACAAGGCTAGACTGGTTGTTCAAGGATACAGTCAAGAAGAGGGAATTGACTATGATGAGACCTTTGCCCCTGTGGCAAGACTGGAGGTAATCAGACTTCTTATAGCATTTGCTGCACACATGGAATTCACTCTCCATCATATGGATGTTAAGAGTGCCTTCCTCAATGGCTATCTGAAGGAAGATGTATTTGTTAGACAGCCTCCAGGTTTTGAAAGCAAGGAGTCACCGGACCATGTATACAAACTTGACAAGGCTCTTTATGGTCTCAAACAAGCACCAAGATCATGGTATGAGCGTCTATCAAAATTCCTACTAGAACATGGATATAAAAGAGGTAAAATTGATAGCACCTTGTTCTTAAAGGAAAAAGGTAAAGAACTCCTGGTTGTGCAAATATATGTGGATGATATCATATTTGGGGAGACTTCTGAAAAAATGAGTAAGAAGTTTGTTATACTTATGGGGAGTGAGTTTGAGATGAGTATGATGGGTGAGCTAAACTTCTTCTTAGGCTTGAAAATCAAGCAAAACTCAAATGGAACGATGATCCATCAACAAAAGTATGTGAATGAATTGCTCAAGAAATTTAAAATGGAAGACTCAAAGGAAATAGACACCCTCATAGCCACAACTACAAAATTAGATATGGATTAACCTAGTTCATCCGTTGATCAGAAGCTATACAGAGGGATGATTGGGTCTCTACTATATCTCACTGCCAGCAGACCTAATAGTGTGTTCAGTGTAGGACTGTGTGATAGGTTTCAGGCAAATCCAAAGGAGTCCCACCTAACTACAGTGAAAAGAATTTTGAGATATCTGAAAGGCACCACTGATTTGTGCCTTTGGTATCCTAAAGGTAGTAATTTAGACCTTGTAGGATATGCTAATGCTGATTATGCAGGTTTCCTGGTTGACAGGAAAAGTACTTCAGGCATGACTCACTTTTTAGGCTCTTTCCTTGTGTCTTGGGCTACCAAGAAACAAAATTCAGTAGCCTTGTCTACTGTTGAGGCTGAATATGTGGCTGCAGCCTCGTGTTGTGCTCAGTTGCTATGGATCAAGCAACAACTCGTGGACAGTGGTATAGAGGTTGGATGAATTCCTATTTTCTGTGACAACACTAGTGCAATAAGTATGACGAAGAACCTGGTTAACCATAAAAGAACTAAGCACATAGATGTTAGACACCATTTCCTAAGGGATAACAATGAAAAAGGAATGATCTCAATTGAATTTTGTGCTACTGACCAATAAATTACTGATATCCTTACTAAAGCAATAAGTAGGGAGCATTTTGAGAGAAACCGGCTTGAATTAGGGATGATTAAGATCACTTAATTGAAAAAAAAATTTGGCTAGAAAAACTAACATAGATAATCGACCAGACTAATCATTGATCAGCATCATAACTTTACTGTCATACTCTCTTACCGTGTATTAATATGATTCCCTGGTTGCTAATGATGTTTCTTTATCTTTGTAAATTGAGGTAAATTAAAGACTTTAACACGATGAACCTGGTTCATCCCTGCTGGTTCATCTGATTGACAAGGTACGTGCTCATCTCCATACAATTATTGAATTAATTACAATCACACATGAGCAGGATTCTATCTATATTTGGTTCATTTCAAATTCTTTGTACTAATCCCTAAATGAACTCGTTCCAAGAAGTCCCATCGGTACTCAATTAGCCTAGAGGTAGGAAACTCTTAACTGTCTAATCAATGACACTCCTACAACTATTAGGCCCCCACTTGAATAAATATTCTGCCCGTTGTATAATTAATAGCCACATCTTATAAAAGGGCCATCATTACCTCCCTTCTTAATAACCTAATAAGTCAAACCAAGATCATTATTATTCTAACCAAAACTAATCATCTCTTTTCTTCCAAAAATACATAACAATGTCTTCACCACTCCCTGCTTCATCTTCCTACACAAACTCTGATCATAAGGAAGAAAATTCCAGTCCTAATTCTACTTCAGTTTACAGTTCACATTCACCAAACCAATCTTCATCTCCCCAAAACCCTACAGTTCTTGAACCCACTCCTGAACCCACACCTAACCCTCCATCCCCCAGGGCACGAAGAGTAAAAGTTTTGGCTAGAAAATCAGTTGCTTCTGGCTCCCGTGCAAAATTCTTGGAGGAAATTCTTAATGCTAGTGATGTTTATATGTCTGAATCTTCGAGTGAATCCTTCAAATCCGCTAATGAGGATGAAGCACCAGGTTCATCTAGTTCTGAGAAAGGTAATCTTGAAGTTGAATCTGAAATTTCTACTACTGAAAACAGGTTTGTGTTGGTTGGGTCAGTTGTTGATGTGGAAGTACCAGATAGGCAAAGAAAACTGGGAAAAATTCTTGAGAGAGAGGGAGAAGGAGGTTTTGTAAGGGTATCTGGGGAGGATGGTGCCACGTTGGATATTTGTGGCCCCACTCCTGGGATAAATGAAAAAGAAGTCACAGATTTAGGGGGAATTATTGTTGGGGAGGAAGCAGCAGTTTTAGAGAACCTACAAACATCAACAGATGAACCTGGTTCATCCGTCGAGGTGACTTTGGCTGAGATGTTGAGGAAGCCGGGGGAGTCCTAAAATCCCAAGAGGAAAAGAACTTCAAAATCGAAGAAGGCTACTACCCCAAAGAAAAGAAAAGTTTCAATATCTGATGATGTCTCTGCCACTAAGATTCGTGCTACAAGAAGTATTGTTCGACAAGGAGAAGAGGAGTTAGAAAGGGCTCTAAGAGAGAGCAAGAAAAAGAAAGCTGCCAAGGGAAAAGCAAAGTTAGGAGAGCCTATTGAGGTTGTTGATGTTGATGATGAAATGATGGACCTGGTCCATCACGAGGAGTAGACGGCTCCAGTTGTGGTTGAGATACCCAAGTCCAAGAAGGCTAAGGCTTCTTCAAAGAAGTCAGCTTCTGTGTCTGCCACATTCTCAAGCACAGCTAAAAGGACCATGTCCAAGGAAAAGAAAGTAAAAGTTGTTGAAGAAGAAAGTGAATGGAGTGGAGGAGAATAGGAAATATCTGGTGAGCAATCTGACAAACTCACCATGTTTGGCAAGTGTAATATTCTAAAAGGAAAGCTGGTGAAAGATTTGGAAGAATCAGGAATGATCTTTTTGTTGAATGCACTGGATGTGCAGGGATGGAAGGACTTGGTCCTTCACCTGGAAGGAACGCTGGAAAGCAATGAGCTGGTGGAGTTTATGGCCAATGCAAGTGTGAAGGATGGCAGGGTAACCTCCACAGTCAAGGGGATTCAGATCACTTTTGATGCAAAAGAGCCGGGAGAGATTCTGAATATCCCTGCTGAGGGATATGACGATTACACTAGGCAAAGATGGCCCAGTCTTGATGGAATGGCCTCAGCTATCAACATCACCATATTCTTTTGTGAAAATAAGAATGAACTTGAGCCAAGGCCAGTGTTCAAAAGTGAAATGCAGCTCCAGAACAAGCTACTCTTCGGATTTGTGATTAAGTTTCTGCTGCCAAGACAAGAGTGTAGACACATCGCCAGTTACATGGACTTAACACTTATGGAGTGCCTGTACAGAGGAAAGCAGATTAATTGGCCAGCTTTCATCATCCAACTCTTGGACAGAGTTTTAAATGGAACCAAAGCACATGTTATTCCTTATGGATTTATTATGACAGTTGTGCTTGCCCACTTTGCAGTTCTTGTGAAGAAAGCTGAGATGGCTACTACTAAGGATTATTTCGGGAAGAACACTTTGCTGACATGTGATTATATTGTCAATGTTCCTAAGGATGAACCTGGTTCATCTAAGAAGAAGCCAGTCAATAGCAAAGTCAGGTCATTGGTGCAGGAAGGAGAGATAAAGGATGCAGAGATCCTTCAATTGAATTCTCGCCTTCATGAGGTTGAAGTTGAGTGGGATGCTCTTAGATCTGAACTAGCAAAGGAAAAGGATAAAAATGAAGGTGTTCTTCAAAAAATTCTTTCTCTCCTTCAAGAAAAGGACCCAACCTCATCTGCCCCTTCCCAACCTTAGGAATTCTAGAGCTACCAAAATTCTTTGATCAGTTGTTCTGTTTCTGTTTTTGTTATTTTTGCTCATGGTAGTGAATGCTTTAGTTTTTTTGTATGGTGCTTGACTTGCGTACTAATAAATGAATTTTGTTGTTTTTATTATTGACTTGTCTTAGTTTCTTAGATAGCTTACATTTATTGGTTTCTTTTGATGATTAATCATATTTGCACCTGCAGTTGCCTCAATGGCCATGAGTAATTGTCAACAACTCTGGTAAGTTTATCATTTTGCAACTTTTCGATGATGCAAAAAGGGGGAAGATAGATATGTGCTTAAGATATGTGTTTTTCAAATTCAAAAATTGTGATATTTATAACCTAATAAACCTGGTTTCTCCATGATAAATGCTTAAAACCATAAAAAGTGTTTGATGTTTATACAGGGTTAAGCACAGAGTTTGTCATCATCAAAAAGGGGGAATTTGTTGACCCAAGTCACTGCATGGTTTTGAAGATTGAAAAATGCCTACCTAGTTGAACCAGGTCCATCAGGGCAAACATCTCGAACGAACCAATTGGCACAAGAATCGTACATGCACAAGAGATAAACGTGATCCGTGAATTATCCATGAACTAAGAGGTTGTCTCCTAATGCGAAAAGGTTCCAAATTGATAAGGGGTTAGAATTCGATTTCAGGAAGGACAAAAATAAAGGAAGGAAGTTGAGATAAACACAAACTATTCCACCAAGGAAGAGTTGCATTAGAACTAAACAAGAACATCTCAACTTCTAGAAGAACCATTTCCATCAGTTTGTCATTCGAGTCTAGTTGGTTGTAGTAGGTGTTTTAATATTGTATCTTTCAGATTTATTAGAAGAAATTGTAATAGGTACACGTTGTTCAAGTTAGAGTTAACTTGAAGCTTGTTGCAATTAGCTAGAGTCTAGGTTGCTGCAAAAGGATTAGAGTTAGTCCGTAGGTTTATAAGAGAGTTTATTTTGTAAATGATGTTTGGCTCAGAGTTGTAGTGAAGAGTTTGGGAAAATCCTACTGAGGAGTAGGTCGTGGTTTTTCACCTTTTGAGCCAGGTGTTTTCCACGTAAAAAATCTCTGTGTTTTTACTTTACTGCATTTATTATTCCGCACGAGTAGAAGTTGGAACACCAAGAAGAATCAGGTTCTTCTATTGAGAGAACACTCGAAAATTGGACACCACACAAATCACCCCCCTCCCCCTCTTGTGTGGTATTGAAGTATAAAGCATCAGTCATCCTCAGTAGTCCACGTCTTTTCCACTGCCATATTTTGGGTTTGGCTTTCTCTTTTATTCTGGATCAAAACTTCTTCTTTTGGTCATCCCGAATCCATTTTCCTAAATTGTAATCTGTGCAAAATCAAGAACCAACGAACGGAATTTTCTGCCCCGATTTTCAGTAGGAAAATTTCGTGAGTTATTATAATAAAATCTATGCTACTTTATTATTGACAATAATGAAAGGTCGAGAATGGTGTACCCGAAGTGAACGTAGACTACGGTGTGGATACCCTATGCCTAAAAGTAAAATCAACTAGGTATTGGAGACCCTATGTTGGAAAAGATTGCCAAGTTATGCTGTCGTCAGGAAAAGATTGCCAGGTTATGCTGTTGTCAGGAGAAGATCACTAGGTTATGATCCGTCAATCTAATTGCCGCATCTTTCTTTAATAGCTTAAATATGGGCACGCACGTGGACGTCAACTGAGCAATGAACCTGCTGATGTAATTCAACCTGCCCAGCAAACTCATGACCTCTTTCTTGGTTCTCGAAGGGGGAAAATACCGAATAGAATTTATTTTTGTTGGATCTAGTTCGATGCCTCGTCGACTGACTATAAACCCCAAAAGTTTCCCAGACGGAACTCCGAAGGCACACTTAGTTGGATTTAATTTCAGATCGTACTTACGCAGACGTTCAAAGAATTTTCTCAAATGCTGCACATGGTCGTCCTGCATTCTGGATTTAATGATCACATCATCTACATATACCTCGATTTCCTAGTGCATCATGTCATGAAAAATGGTGGTCATAGTCCTCATGAAAGTTTCCCCAACGTTCTTCAGACCGAATGGCATGACCCGGTAACAGTAAGTACCCCAAGGTGTGGTGAAAGCCGTCTTTTCTGCATCTTCTTCATCCATCAGAACCAGGTAATATCTAGCGTAACAATACGAAAGTCTGTATCTCATGTTTGGCACAATTGTCAACTAGGATGTGGATGTTTGACAATGGAAAGTTATCCTTGGGGCTCGCTTTGTTTAGATCCCGATAATCAACACACACTCGGACTTTCCCATCTTTCTTCGGCACTGGGACCACGTAAGCTAGCCATGTGGTGTATCGAACCACTCGGATTACACCGGCTTTCAACTGTTTAGCGACCTCTTCTTTGATCTTGTCACTGATGTCTGTTTTAAATTTTCTCTGTTTTTGTTGGACAGGTGGATAACCGGGGTAAGTTGGCAATTTTTGCACCACTAAATCAACACTCAGTCCAGGCATATCATCAAAGGACCAGGCGAACACGTCTTTGAATTCGAACAAAAGTTGGATCAATGCATCCCTAGTTCTCTCATCAGCGTGAATGCTTATCATGGTTTCCCGGACCTCTTCCGAACTACCCAAATTAACCGGCTCAAGTTCATTTAAGTTTGGCTTAGGCTTATTCTTGAATTGTTCCAGTTCTCTGTTTATTTCCCTAAAAGCCTCATCTTCATCATATTCCGGTTCTTGATTCATTATTTNGGGGGGGGGGGGGGTGATTTGTGTGGTGACCAATTTTCGCGTGCAGTAGTTATAGAAGGACCAAGCTCTTCTATGTGTTCCAACTCCTACAGTTTCCGGAATAATAAATGCGGAATTTAAAGAACACAACAATTTTACGTGGAAAACACATGGCTCAAAAGGTGAAAAACCACGACCTACTTCCAAGTAGGATTTTCCAAAACTCTTCCCTAAATCAATGAGCCAAACATCATTTACAAAATAAACTCTTTTGTAAACCTAAGGATTAACTCTAAACCCTTTGTGGCAAACTAGCCTCTAGCTATTTGCGACAAACTTCAAGTTAACTATAACTTGAACACTCAGTACATGTTACAACTTCTTCTAGATAAAGCTAAAAGGTACAATTTGTAATAACCTACTACAAATAAACTAGACTAAAAGACAACAGATGAAACTGGTTCTTCTAGCTGATCCAAGTAGCTTCAGAGTCGCACACTTAAATCTCACACGAACTTCTTGCAAAATTGCCTTGCTGATTTTGCTCTCAATTCTTGTTTTGCTTTTGCTTTTGTGAGTCCCTGTACAATAAGAACACTGAACAATATATAGGATTCAGTAGACAAATAGATATACTAGAATTCAGATGCTACTCTTCCTTGGTGAAAGAGTTCTAGTTGATCTCAATTCCCTAAATCCTCCTTTATCCTGATTATTTTCTTATTGAATAAGGAGTCCATCTCCCGGTCAATTTGCAACCTTTTCGATCAGGATATATCTCTATAGATCACTGATTGTGTTTATCTCCTGCTTGTGCACCTCACGTGCCATTTACTCTGCATGTGTCTATGTCTCCAGTGATGGACATGGTTCAACTTTGAGTTCCTTTCTCAATCTTCAAAACCATTCAACTTCTTGATCCAACAAATTCCCCCTTTTTGATGATGACAAACTCTGTGCGTAGGCATGTAATCACTTTAATCTAACATTGACACTTTTTAGAGCATTAAGTATTTATCATAAATAAGCAGGTTCTTTAGGTTATAAATATCACATTTTTTCAATATAGCACATCTTCCCCCTTTTGGCATCATCGAAAAATTGCAAATTGTTAGAATTACCAGATTGATAAGAATTACTCATGGCCATTGGGGTAACTGCAAGTGCAAACATGTATTAATCATCAATAGTTAACCAAGAATGCAAACTATCAAAGCAAGTGAGACAAAACAAATAAGAGCAGAAACAACAAAATCCATTAATAGATGCATAGGTCAGCCACCAAACAAACAAAGAAATAAAAGCAGTTACAATCATGAGCAAAATATAGCAAAAAAATCCCGAATCTGGGTCATAAAGGGGTAACGACAGGGCAATGGACACCTAAGGCTGGGAAGGAGTGGAGGTTGGGTTCTTTGCTTGGAGTAGGGAGAGCATATTTTGAAGAATCCCTTCATTCTTCTCCTTTTCTTTGGCAAGTTCAGTTTTGAGGGCATCTCTCTCAGCCTCAACCTCTACAAGGCGGGTCTTTAATTGAAGAATTTCAGCATCCTTAACCCCCACCTTCTCGTACAAGTTCCCTGACCTTGTTGTTCACAGGCGTTTTGCTGGATGAACCAGGTCCATTGTCAGGAACATTCACGATATAGTCATATGCCTGAAGCGTGTTCTTCCTAAAATGGTCCTTGACAATGGCCATTTTTGCCTTCTTCAAGGGCACTTTGAAGTGAGCCAACACAGTCGTCAGGAGGAAACCATATGGGATGGCATGGGCCTTGGAACTATTTACCACTCTGTCCAGCAACTGAATAATGAAATAGGGCCAGTTGATTTGCCTTCCACTTTCCAGGCACTCCATGAGGGTTAAATATAAATAGTTTGCCATGTGCCTTCTCTCTTGCCTGGGCAGTAGGCATTTGTTGATGAACTCAAACACCACCCTGTGCTGGGGTTTCATCTCGCTTTTGTACAGAGCCTTTGGTTCCATTTCTTCAGCATTGTCACTAAACCTTTTGGTAATCTGTAGAGCAGAGGGAAGATCATCCAAGCTGGGCCACTTATGCCTTGTATAATCATCATATCCCTCAGCTGGAATCCCAAGAACTTCGCCCAGCTCTTTGGCATCAAAGGTGATTTTAGTCCCCTTTACCTGACTGGATACCCTGCCATCCTTGACCTCAGCATTGGCCATGAACTCTACAATATCACTCCTGGCCAGCCTGCCATCTAACTGAAGGACCATGTCCTTCCAGCCCTGCACTTCCAAGGTATCCAATAGGTAAACTATCACGACCCAAAATCCATTAAGGTCGTGATGGCGTCGGACCCCACTGTCAGGCAAGCCAACCCTTAATAAATAAATAAAAATCTTTATTTTAAAATTCTCGAAGTCATTACTTTTTCATTTACTTAAATAATGATTAGCGAACTTCCACTGAGTAAACAATAATATCTTAGCAAAATTAAATAGTGAATAAAACCCATAATTATCCCAGAACCCGACGTCACAAGTGCAGGAGCAAATATCTAAGAATTATACATGTACTACAATTCTTGTTCGGAATACACAATGGACAAGTAATTTAAAAGAAATACAATATATCCGAGGAAGACTCTGTCGGCTGCGGGTCGCCTCCGAATGGTGCAGCTCGTCTAAGTCTCCAAATCAGTCACATCACTGCGTCAAGCAGGGCCACTATCTATGAATGTACCTGTGCCATAAAAATGCACATCAAGTGTAGCATGAGTACGAAAATAACGTGTACTCAGTAAGTATCCCGCCTAACCTCGAAGAGGTAGTGACGAGAGGTCGAATTTGACACTTGCTAGGGGTCAATCTAATGAAATCAAGGGTGACTCTAATCATGGATATCATAGGGGACTTAACAAGTAGCAACAGGAAATTGTAACTTCCTTTACATTTAATGTTCTTAAATCCTTGTCATTTCAGTTGAAAATTTAAAATCTCCAGGCCAGTAATCAAGTAAAAATCACAGCAAGTACGCAATAAATATCATGCGCAAGCAATGCCGAGGGTCGAACGGCCCGAACCAACATAAATGTAAATTGTGCACTGCCGAAGGGACGAACGGTGAAAACCATAGATGCATCTACTAACCTGCTGTGGCGTACGGCCCGCTCTCATGAGAGTAGTGGAAGAAATCACCCCAATCGCGATATATAAATTGTGAAGCGGTCAAACACAGTCATGCACATTCAAATAGTCCACCCCGATTACAACGGGAAAACAAGTACTCAATTAAATGACAATTTCTCTTTTAATGGTCATGAAAATAGTATTTAAATCTTTTCCATAAATTCATTTTCCAAGTTCGATAAGGGTTAAACACTTTATTTTCATCAATAAAGTTACAAATACGGCAAATAAAACATGCTTTCTGGTCCTAGACTACCCGGACATAAGCATAATAGTAGCTACGCATGGACTCTCGTCACCTCGTGCGTATGTAGCCCCCAAAAATAGTAGCACATATTTAATTATTTAACCTATGGGGACAATTCCCCCTTACAAGGTTAGAAAGGATACTTACCTCGCTCCGAAGATTCATAACCGGCCTCCAAGCCCCTCCGACGACTCAAATTGATGCACAACGCCCCAAAACTATCCAAATAATGGGAAAACTAATGAAAATATAGTTTAATACTCATAACAATTTAATTTATATAAATTCCCAACTCCGATCGGAAAGTTGACCAAATTTCCCTCGGGCCCACGCGCCCGGATTCCGAAATTTCTCGAAGATAACTCTACCCATAGCCTTACTAACTCAAATATACAATTTACTCTAATTTCATGCTCAAATTCATGGTCAAAATCCAAGAATGCAAATCCTAGGTTTTTCTTCAAAATTTCCAACTTTTCCACAATTTTTCATGTTCAATCCATGTATAAACCTTGTATTTAACTTGGACTGAGTAGAAACAACTTACCTTGACATAGATGACGAAAATCCCCACCTGAAGCTCTCCAACAATCGCCCAACCAAGAGAAAAATGAAGAGAAATGGCCAAGACCTCGATTATAAAAATGCACACTGCCTCCAGTTCTTCCGCACCTATGGTCACCTCGCCCGCACCGGCGCCCCGCAGGTGCGCCCAAATATCCGCACCTGCGACTTCCTCCTTCCTAGCCGGGCTCTGCACCTGCGCTTCCTTCTCCACATCTGCGCCTTCGCAGGTGCGAAAATAGCCTCGCACCTGCGCTCCCAACCAAGCCAGCCACTCCCGCATCTGCGACACCAAAGCCGCACCTGCGGCCAAAGCCTCGCAGGTGCGGTCACACCAGACACCAGCAACTTTAGCTCCTCCTCAACTTCAAATTTGATCTGTTAACCACCCGGAATCCACCCGAGGCCCCCAGGACCCCGTCCAACCACACCAACCTGATCCAAAACATAATGCGGACCTGCTCGAGGCCCCAAATCACATCAAACAATGCCAAAACCATGAATCGCACTCAAATTCGAGCTTAATGAACTTTAGAATTTCTAACTTCTATATTTGATGTCGAAACCTATCAAATCACGTCCGATTGACCCCAAATTTTGCACCCAAGTCTCATTCAACATAGCGGACCTGCTCCAACTTTCGGAATAGCATTCCGACCCCGATATCAAAATTTGCACTTCCGGTCAGATTTCTCAAAAACCTTCAAATTTTTATCTTTAGCCAAATGACTCCAAAATAACCTACGGACCTCCGAATTCACTTCCTATCGCGCTCCCAACTCTAGAATCACCATGCGAAGTTATTCCCAAACTCAAAATTCCAAACGGAAATCAACATCACTGAAATGCACCTCAACCCAGACTTAAGTTTCTTCTAAAATGCTAACTTCCACAATACACGCCGAAATGCTCCCGGGTCATCCAAAACCCGATTCGAACATACACCCAAGTCTGAAATCATCATACGAACCTGTTGGAACCTTCAAATCGTGATTTTGAGATCGTTTACTCTAAAATCCAATCTTAGTCGATTCTTCCAACTTAAGGCTTCTGAAATGAGAATTTTCTTTTCAAATTGACTCTAAACTTCCCGAAATTCAATGCCGACCACACCGACAAATCATATCACCTGAAATGAAGTTGCTCATATCCTCAAAACACTGAACGACGCGCTAGAGCTCAAAAAGACCGGTCGGGTCGTTACATTCTCTCCCACTTAAAGATACGTTCGTCCTCGAACGTGCTAAGAACTGCTCTGGAGTTATTAGAAATCACTGTTTAACACCTCGTGCACCTGCCCGTGCTTCCACAACCCAGTTGAGTACATTAGCTCGGTCAAATCCGAATATATCCTCTTTCATTTAGGCAATGGGCCTTAGAACCAGGTCTTCATCATCCAAAATCCTTTTCCAGACCTGTTTATAATATATGAACACCGTATCAACTACCACACGATGTACCAGAACATGACTGCATATCTTTGCTGAATTAGCACCATGCACCGCATAATTCATCATCTAACCACAATGACATTCCCTGAACCTTAATAGCCAAAATTTCACGAATCTGATGCTCCCAATGCATCTCATGACATATATATAGGTCTTGCTATAACTCTTACGATACCACCACAATGGAGGAGGTGTGTAGAAATTTACAACCAACTGCAGAGTTAACCAATCATTGAATCTCTCCTCTCGACTAGAATCATTATCTCATTACGAACCAACTAATGGTATTTGTCCTTTAATATACTTCACAAAATCTTATCGCACTGATCCCTGGTCCAATAATCTCGTCTCACCCAGTATTAACTACTCAGATAACAAATCACCCCAAACATGACCAACAGTCTCACATGATACCACAACGCGCCAATAGGCCATAACTCGAACATGATACATAAAGAAATGACTCAGGAAAAGACTAATCAGGCAACTTATTATGAACTCTCCTCAGAAAATAGAAAGAAAAACACATGAAATTAGATATAGGGAACGTACTAAACATCACACTGTTGCGGCGCGCAACCCGATCCAAATAACTTTCCCGTGGTGGTGTGCCACCCGATCTAAATAACATGCCCGTCGCGGCGTGCCACCCGATCCAAGTAACATGCCCGTGGTGGCGTGCCACCCGATCCAAATAACATAACCCTGGCGGCATGCCACCCGATCCAAATAACATAAAATTCATGTAAGGAGATACACACGAACTGAATTACTCATTACCACGTAATACTGAATATCGGTCACAAGCACGCTAAGTGCGTTATACCATCTTGGGGAGACTGATAAAGACATACGCTACAAAACTCAAGCACAACTTAGGTGTGATATATGTATATATATATATATATATACACACACACACACACTCTGAATCTTAAGAGCTATCCTGCTCACATAAGATCATCACCACGCGGAATCACACGGCACAATCATAATATTACCTGAAATGAACGATGATGGAACAACATATGATGTTCTAATATCCTTCCGAGAGAAGGGCCATACAGAAACGAACACCTCTGACTCACATGGATCCCATAATCACATTTAAATCCATTCACAACCTTCAAGCCGATTCCGCTCGCACCGAGCTAGCTAATAGCCTTACCTGGGTCCATAATAACCCATTTTTTCCTTCTCATAAAACACAAGAACAAACATCATAGCCGGAGCAAAACCCCTACATCCGCAACCAAATAAACCGAGCACACTCCAGGCATAAACTCTCAAATAAACAATATTATACTTCTTTATACTTGGTCTGAATCTTTGATCAATTAAGTGACTACATGTCACACTCATACGATCATCCCGTGGTCACGCTCCCACGACCTTCCACACAAGGTAGAAAGTCTGCACATCCACCACTGGCCACACTAACGCTGTAAAACAAATCAAGAACCCATAACTAGGATGCAAAGCCTCTTTCACCAAACACCGATCTCAGGTGACACTGAAGACAACACCAGCTTACTCTAAACATTCAAATCCCTTTTCTTGCTCATCCGAGCTCATGACATCATTGTCAACACCGAACCGCAACCTTGATCCTTTCTTCCAAACTTCATACCGTTCACTGCACCTAGCATGCCAATATGCATTCGCACATGAATCTCGTCATAACTCCTGAACCGCTAATAGGGTAAGCACATCATCATATAAATACCTTTTACTTAACTCAATTCAAGATAACCATCACAACACACGAGTGAATTCTCATAATCACAAAACATGCAAATCCTCAAACTCCACCTCTGCAGGACATAACTGATTCACCCGTATACCTCAAACTGAAACTGATACGACCCTCAGCCGCGCAATCGACTTATCAACAGCAGACTCCCCCATTTTGATCAAGCCATAGATCAAGATGAACAATAACTCGCAATGCCCATACGCTAACAGCGCCTCGATACCGTAGTGAGATTTAATTAAACTTTCCATAAGCTCATATAACACAACCCATCTCGTACCTCAATTTAATTTGCACACACCGCAGGAATAATGATAACCCCAATCAACACACAGCAACTCAATCGCACTCACCTTGAGTGACTCCATTCCACGAGGCCATTTCATTTCTAGACCCATGAACTATTTCATTCCCTCCTTGCACGCATATTCATATCCTTGACCGGTATACCCATTCCGATGACCCTTCCATGAACCCGAAGTCATTTTCTCCTTTTTATGAACCCCAATGCTACTCTACACGCTGAAGATAACGTAGAACACTCCAACCATTTCCTCTTTCCCATGATTCTACTGCACAAGCCTTATTCTTAACCATACTGTGGGCTTGAAATCTTAGACACCACCTTCTAACCTTTGACTCCATCGGAACCATTGTTGAGAGTTACCCACTCTGGCTTGGTCCCGAATATAATCAACTCTACGGCTTCGCTGACACCTGAACACCCATCTTGATAAAGCACCCAACTGAATCCCTTAACTTGTAAATTACCTCTGTACTAGGCATAAATCCTGAATCTTTCCAAAGCCTAAACCTGATTCAATAAGGCCAACCCTCGCACACCTTTATCAAATCCCATGCTCAATTACTATTCTTCTCATTTCCCCTTAGCTGTAATAACTTGCCAATACACAGACAATCTGCAACCCCGTGAGAAAAAAATCCTGCAACCCAATTGCAGGCGGTTAGACTCTCCTACTTAGCTCGAAGCTACTCCTTGAACCACTCTGACCCCACCAAAATTCTTTCTTCATTGCTGACACGATCTTGCTCAACCAACCCGTCAACTTCTTCTAAATTCTCCTGTCATCATTCCACGAATACTCAAATTTTCTAGCATCATTTATATATTCGATCTCCTACCGGACATCCACTGGAATTTCTCGTAGAAAGTTGCCAACCACACGACCGCTAACCTTCTCACAGGAGATAACTCTCCTGCAGAAATTACCAACTGACACCTTCCAACGACGATGTACTGCACAATCTCTACGACACCAATAACCCACCCTACGCCCATCCTCATTTATCAACTTTACCAGTCCGTCCGCTCATCATGGACATCTACTAAATGCGCGACAATATCTTCCAATTCACCGCTATATTGCATCCTTATTCATCCCGAACAACTCCTCTCTGTTGTATCCAACCTTCCGCCGAAATAGCCAATATTTCAATTTAAGTCTGTGGACCCCATAATTGTCCACTAAAATTCCCAAATCACTCCAAACTTTGCCTCAAGAGGTGTATCTATCTTACCACGGAACACATATGCTACGCTGCCACTCTCCCACTTTGGTTAAACTCACTCCTGCAAGCAACTACCTGACCCCCTTTTCTTACACCTGGCCTTTTAGAAATTTAACCATCACCTGACACTTCCCACGTTTTCTTCCTTACCCCTTGCTACCCAGCTGTTGCGTTAGGCCAATAACTATCTTTGTAGCGCTTAAACCAACGGATCACCACAACTTCAAACCTTTCTGAAGATCATCTTTCTTGAGCTGCCTTTATTAGAAATACTTATTCAATACTGAACCACCGCACCACGATCTCTGACAACCGCTTCTTCACTATTACTTCACAACACTCTAACCCAATGCCACCGAAGAAGCCATAGCACCGACGAACTTAACACCTTCTTTTAGATCAAAAACAGTGATACCACGTCACAGATGAATATTCCACCTCACTTGAAAACACCAAGTCTTATTATTCTTTCAACCCAAATTGAACATTCATAGTTCAATTGCCTTTCCTTCGCCGGAACTAAAATACTGAAATCTCAAAATCACGCTCCGAGAAGACCTCCTCCCAAGTCATTCATTGTCCCAACACATGGGCAAGCTTCCTATCACCACGTCAATACCGTGCGGTGACCAATCATGAGCACTATAACAACCTAAGCATAGCCTCAAATCCCTCAGAAACACGGCTATTGAGCTGAAACAACATATTATCCCTCCGTAGAGTAACGATAATAGCCCCAACCAACTGTGCATGGAAAAACTGCACGCACCATATCTGTAGCACCATTAAAATTCCTCAAATTCTCGATTTATAGCAAGCGCTTCGCGACGTGTAAGATTGAGTAGGAAGAAAAGTAGGCATAAGCCTCAAAGGAATCAAACCGCACGAGAAGGAATCAAGAAGTGAAGTACTCCTAATAGCCCTGTAGCCTCTCGAAGATAAGTACAGACGTCTCCGTACCGATCCGCAAGACTCTACTAGACTTGCTCATGACTCGTGAGACCTAAGGGAACCTAGTGCTCTGATACCACGTTGTCACAACCCAAAATCCATTAAGATCGTGATGGAGCCGGACCCCACTGTCAGGCAAGCCAACACTTAATAAATAAATAAAAACATTTATTTTAAAATTCTCGAAGTTATTCCTTTTTCATTTACTTAAATAATGATTAGAAAACTTCCACTAATTAAACAATAATATCTTAGCAAATTTAAACAGTGAATAAATCCCATAATTATCCTAGAACCCGACGTCACAAGTGCATGAGCAAATATCTAAGAATTATACATGTACTACAATGCTTGTTCGGAATACAAACTGGACAAGAAATTTAAAATAAATACAATACATCTCAGGAAGACTCTGCCGGCTGCGGGTCGCCTCCGGATGGTGCAGCTCGTCTAAGTCTCCAAATCAGTCACATCGATGCGTCAAGAAGGTCCACTATCTATGAATGTACCTGTGCAATAATGCACAACAAGTGTAGCATGAGTACGAAAACAACCTGTACTCAGTAAGTATCCCACCTAACATCGAAGGGGTAGTGACGAGAGGTCGAATTTGACACTTACTAGGGGTCAATATAATGAAATCAAGGGTGACTCTAAGCATGGATATTATAGGCAACTTAACAAATAACAACATGAAATAGCAATTTCCTTTACATTTAATATTCTTAAATCCTCGTCATTTCAGTTGACAATTTAAAATCTCCAGGCCAGTAATCAAGTAAAAATCACAGCAAGTATGCAATAAATATCATGCGCAAGCAATGCCGAGGGTCGAACGGCCTGAACCAACGTAAATGTAAATTGTGCACTGTCGAAGGGTCGAACGGCGCAAACCATAGATGTATTTATTAACCTGCCTTGGCATACGGCCCGCTCCCATGAGAGTAGTGGAAGAAATCACCCCAATCGCGAAATATAAATTGTGAAGCGGTCACACACAGTCATGCACATTCAAACAGTCAACCCCGATTACATCGTGAAAACAAGTACTCAAGTAAATGATAATTTCTCTTTTAATAGTCATGAAAATAGTATTTAAATCTTTTCCACAAATTCATTTGCCAAGTTCGATAAGGGTTAAACACTTTATTTTCATCAATAAGGTTACAAATACGGCAAATAAAACATGCTTTCGGATCCTAGACTACCCGGACATAAGCATAATAATAGCTACGCACGGACTCTCGTCACCTCGTGCGTACGTAGCCCCCACAAATAGTAGCACATATTTAATTATTTCACCTATGGGGACAATTCCCCCTTACAAGGTTAGAAAGTAGACTTACCTCGCTCTAAAGATTCAGACCCGGCCTCCAAGCCCCTCCGATGACTAAATTGATGCACAACGCCCCAAAACTATCCAAATAACAGGCAAACCAATGAAAATATACTTTAATAATCATAACAATTTAATTTATATAAATTTCCAACTCCGATCGGAAAGTTGACCAAGTTTCCCTCAGGCTCACGCGCCCGGATTCCGAAATTTCTCGAAGATAAACTCTACCCATAACCTTACTAACTCAAATACACAATTTACTCTAATTTCATGCTCAAATTCGTGGTCAAAATCCAAGAATGCAAATTCTAGGTTTTTCTTCAAAATTTCCAACTTTTCCACAATTTTTCATGTTCAATCCATGTATAAACCTTGTATTTAACTTGGAATGAGTATAAAGAACTTACCTTGATATAGATGACAAAATCCCCACCTGAAGCTCTACAAAAATCGCCCAACCAAGAGAAAAATGAAGAGAAATGGCCAAGACCTCAGTTATAAAATTCGCACCGCCTCCAGTACTTCCGCACTTGCAGTCACCTCACCCGCACATGCGCGCTCGCAGGTGCGCCCAAATATCCATACTTATGGCTTCCTCCTTCCTAGCCGGGCTCCGCTCCTACGCTTCCTTCTCCGCATCTGCGCCTTCGCAGGTGCGAAAATAGCCTCGCACCTGCGGCCCCCGCCAAGCCAATCACTCCCGCATCTGCGACACCAAAGCCGCACCTGCGGCCAAAGCCTCGCAGGTGCGGTCACACCAGACACCAGTAGCTTCAGCTCCTACTCAACTTCAAATTTGATCTGTTAACCACTCGGAATCCACCTGAGGCCCCCGGTACCCCGTCCAACCACACCAACCTGATCCAAAACATAATGCGGACATGCTCGAGGCCCCAAATCACATCAGACAATGCCAAAACCATGAATCGCACTCAAATTCGAGCTTAATGAACTTTAGAATTTCCAACTTCTATATTCGATGCCGAAACCTATCAAATCACGTCCGATTGTCCTCAAATTTTGCACCCAAGTCACATTCAACATTACGGACCTGCTCCAACTTTTAGAATCGCATTCCGACCCCGATATCGAAATTTCCACTTCCGGTCGGATTTCTCAAAAACCTTCAAATTTCTATTTATAGTCAAATGACTCCAAATAACCTACGGACCTCCAAATTTACTTCCGATCGCGCTCCCAACTCCAGAATCACCATAAAGAGTTATTCCTAGACTCGGAATCCCAAACGGACATCAACATCACTTAAATGCACCTCAACCTTGACTTATGAAGTTTCTTCTAAAATGCTAACTTCCACAATACACACTGAAACGCTCCCGGGTCATCCAAAACCCGATTCGAACATACGCCCAAGTCTGAAATCATCATACGAACCTGCTGGAACCTTCAAATCCTGATTTTGAGGTCGTTTACTCAAAAGTCCAATCTTAGTCGATTCTTCCAACTTAAGGCTTCTGAAATGAGAATTTTCTTTTCAAATTGACTCTAAACTTCTCGAAATTCAATTCCGACCACACTGACAAGTCATATCACCTGAAATGAAGTTGCACATGGCCTCAAACAGCTGAACGAGGTGCTAGATTTCAAAACAACCGGTCGTGTCATTACATAAACCATGCCAGACTCTTCTAGATCCTTCAACAATCTCCCCTTCAGAATAGTGCGTTTCCCGAATTTGGTCAATCCAGACTCCTCAGCTTCTTCACCACTCCAATCTTCCTCTTCATCAATCTGAACCTTCTTTGATTTCAGGGTAGACCTAGTCCTCTTGGAAATAGTTGAGGGCGTAGCAGACACAGATGCAGACTTCTTGGAAGAAGTCTTGGCTTTCTTATGTTTGGGTGTCTGAACCTCTACATCTGCCATTTGTTCTTCTCGATGGACCAGGTCCATCTCCTCAACCTCAACAGCCTCTACAGGTTCAAACACTTTTGCCTTCCCTTTTTCAACTTTCTTTCTCTTACTCTCCTTCAAAGACTTCCACAACTCCTCTTCACTCTGCCTAATTGAACTTCATGTAGTTCGTCCTATAAGAATGGAAGCTTTAGTAGAGGGAGTGGCTTTTCTCTTCTTACTCGCCACTGGAGTTTTAGCCTTTTTAGTCTTGGGTGTCCTCTTCTTTTTAGGTTTATAACTCTCCCCTAACTTTCTCATAAGGTCAGCCAAATTTTCCTCAATGGATGAACCAGGTTCATCAATAGAATGTCGATGATTTTCTAACCCCTCAGCAGCCTCTCCTGAGTTACTTCCCCCTAAGTTTGTGGAACCTTCTTCAACTACCACTGGGACAGTACCAGAAATTGCCAATGAGGTACCTTCTACCCGTGTTCCCCTCACAGTCTTCCACTTCCCTCTCTCTCATTTTCTTTTACAATTTTATTTTTACCACCTCTTTGTCGCCTATCAGGCACTTCCACATCTACTACATACCCAATCAGAACAAACCTATTTTCAGAAGTGACTAGTTCAGGCTCAGACCCAATTTTAGAAGTTGATGATACTTATTCATAATCGGATGAACTAGTTGCTTCCCCCTCAGTTGCTGACTTGAAGGAGTCATTGGAGTTATCAGATTCTTGAGCCTGGCTGGCTTGAAGCTTAGCGTTCAATTTCCTAGCTAGAGAGCCAGAAGCCACAGTTTTTCTAGCTAGAATTTTGACACGCCTTTTCTTGGATTCTGGATTAGGGCTTGGTTGAACAACGGGAGTGATTGGAGAAGACGGTACAGGATTGTTTTGAGGGGTGGTAGGATGGGATTGAGATAGGGTGGAAGAATTTGATTGAGATGGGGTGGAACCAGTATCTTCGAGTGTGATACTGTAGTCAGGTGTGGCGGAGGAGGATGAAGCAGGTGGTGGAGTATTATCCATTGTGATGAATTTTTTTTGAAGAAAGGAAGAATATTAGGATCAAGATGTTTGAGCAGAAGATTGAAAGGGTTTCAACGGTTATGTCTTTTAGGAAGAAAGTGAATAAAGAATTAGAGAAGTGACGATGGGTTTTAAATACTTGTGTAATTAATACACAACGGGTGTAATTTGTGTCAGGAAGAAGTCTAATCGGTTCAGAAGTGTCAGTTGTAAAGTGACGGTTATGACTACCCTATGATCTAGGCCTTTTTAATTTGATTGGACTCTTTGGAACAGGTTCAAATTTAGGATAAGGACTAGAATTTTAAAAGAGCTTGTTATAGATAGAGTCCTGCTCATGATTAACTACTAATATTTCAGTATGTGTATAGTGATGAGCACATACCTCGTATGTCATATGAACCAGCAGCGATGAACCAGGTTCATCTTGTTAGAATCTCTTGATTAAGCCACAGTTTTCAAAAATAGAAAAACATCATTAGTAACCAAGGAGTCATATTAACACATGGAAAGAGAGGATGTTGTTTATAGCATGAAACTGAGCAATGATTATTCTGATTATTTACATAGATTTCAGAATTCCTAGCCAAAAATTTTTTTATTTTATTTTGAACTAGTTTAATTAGGTGATATTAATCATCCCTAACTCTAACATGTTCCTTTCAAAATGCTCTCTACTTAGTGATTTAGTAAAGATGTCAGCAATTTGTTTATCAGTAGCACATAATTCAATAGAGATCATTCCCTTCTCATAGTTGTCTCTTAAGAAATGGTGTCTAACATCCATGTGCTTTGTTCTTTTATGATGAACAGGGTTCTTCGTCATACTGATAGCACTAGTGTTATCAAAAAAGATAGAGATGCATCTAACCTCTATACCAAAATCCTCAATTGTTGTTTAATCCATAATAACTGAGCACAACATGAGGCTGCAGCCACATACCCAGCCTCGGCAGTAGATAGAGCTACTGAATTCTATTTCTTAGTAGCCCAAGACACAAGACATGAGCCCAAAAAGTGTTCCATACCTGAGGTGCTCTTTATATCTACCAAAAAGCATGCATAGTCAGCATCAGCATATCCCACAAGATCAAAATTACTACCTTTAGGATACCAAAGACAGAGGTCGGTGGTGCCTTTAAGGTATCTCAAGATTATCTTCACTGCAGTTAAGTGTGATTCCTTTGGATTAGCCTGAAATCTTGCACAAAGCCCTATGTTGAAAACAATGTCAGGTTTACTGGCAGTAAGATACAACAATGAACCAATCATTCCTCTATACAACTTTTGATCGACAGATGAACCAGGTTCATCTACATCTAATTTTGTGGATGTTGCAATAGGAGTGTCAATTTCCTTTGAGTCTTCCATTTTAAAGCTTTTAAGCAATTCTTTCACATATTTTTGTTGATGGATCATAGTTCCATTTGAATTTTGTTTAATTTGTAAGCCTAAAAAGAAGTTTAGCTCACCCATCATGCTCATTTCAAATTCACTCCCCATTAGTTTAGCAAATTCTTTACTTAGCTTTTCAGAAGTTGCCCAAAGATTATGTCATCTACATATATCTGCACTACCAAGAGATATTTACCTTTTTCCTTCAAGAATAAGTTGCTATCAATTTTACCTTTCTTTTAGTCATGTTCCAGCAAGAATTTTGAAAGTCTTTCATACCATGCCCTTGGAGCTTGCTTGAGTCCATACAGTGCTTTGTCAAGCTTGTGCACATGATCAGGATTCTCCTTGTTTTCAAACTCCGGAGGCTGCTTTACAAACACTTCTTCCTTGAGATAGCCATTCAGGAAGGCACTCTTGACATCCATCTGATGAAGGATGAATTCCATGTAAGCAGCAAAGGCTATGAGGAGCCTAATTGCTTCCAACCTTGCCACAGGAGCAAAGGTTTCATCATAGTCTATTCCTTCCTCCTGACTATATCCTTGAACCACCAATCTTACATTGTTTCTTGTAACTATTCCATCTTCATCAAGTTTGTTTCTGAATACCCACTTTGTGCCAATCACTGATCTATCAAAGGGTCTAGGTACCAGATTCCAAACTTGACTCCTTTCAAATTGTTTGAGTTCTTCTTGCATTGCATTTACCCAATCTGCATCCTACAAAGCTTCAGCAATATTTTTAGGTTCAATCAGAGATAGAAAAGCATCAAACGCACACAAATTTTTCAAAGAGGATCTGGTTCTGATTCTAGATGTTGGATCAGTTATAATGTTCTCAATGGGGCGTGAGCTTTGATATCTGTATTGTTTTACAACCAACTGGGTATTGCTTGAAGATCCTACAGTTTCTTGTTGCTGAGGAACAGGATCAGGGACAGGTTCCAATGAGGTTTGGAAATTATTTTGTTGCTCAGTTCCCCCTGGCATGTTGCCTGGGATGGATGAACCTACTCCATCACTCGTTCCTTCCTCCAGTGTTGCTCCAGTTTGGTCTGAGTTTCTGACCAGCCCAATTTCTTCATCTACTTATTCCTGTCTCTCAGAGANTTATAAGCCTTACTATGTGAAGAATATCCCAAGAATACTCCCTCATCACTTCTGGGATCAAACTTACCTAGGGAGTCCTTGTTATTGTTGTGCACAAAGCACTTACAGCCAAAAGCCCTAAGATGTGATATATTGGGCTTTCTCCCTTTAAGTAACTCATAGGGAGTCTTCTCTACAAGTGGTCTAGTCATGCACCTATTTATGATATAGCATGCAGTTTTTACAGCTTCTTCCCAGAAGCTATGAGGTAGTTTACTAGAAAGAAGCATGGTCCTGGCCACATCTTCAACTGTCCTATTTTGTTTCAACCACTCCATTTTGTTGTGGAGTTCTAGGGGTAGAAAAGTTATGATCTATTCCATGCTCATAACAAAATTCAGCAAATTTGGCATTTTCAAATTCAGTGCCATGATCAAACCTAATTGATACAAGTTGATTTCCTAATTGTTTCTGTATTTTTATAACAAAGGAAGTAAACATGTTAAATTCTTCATCTTTAGATGTTAGAAACAATGTCCAGGTAAATCTAGAATAGTCATCAACAAGCACCATTACATATCTCTTACCACCTTTGTTTAATGTTCTCATAGGACCACATAGGTCCATATGGACCAGTTTCATCGTCCTGGTAGTACTTACCATTTTCTTGCTTTTGAAGGATGATCTTACCTGCTTCCACCTTGTACAAGCCTCACAAACTTTATCGTCCTTGAACTTAATGTTAGGAAGTCATATCACTAAGTCCTTGGATACTAATTTGTTGAGTTGATTCAGACTAGCATGGCCAAGTCTTTTGTGTCAAAGGAGGGGATCACTGTCCAGCACACTTAAACACGTTAGTTCATTTTCTGACAGAGTGGACAGATCTATGATATATATATTATTCACTATCCTTCCCTGCAAAACAATCTTGTCAGTGATAAGATTAATTACAAAGCATTTTGTAGAAGTGAATGCTACCAAGTTACCTCTGTCACACAGTTGTGACACACTGATTAGACTATATTTCAAGCCATTTATTAGGTAGACATTCTCAATGGAACGAGTGGAATCCTTACCTACCTTAACAACCCCAATGATTTCTCCTTTATTTCCATTTCCAAAGGATACATTTCCTCCTTTGAGGTCCTCAAGTGAAAGGAATTGGTCCTTGTTACAGTCATGTGTTTTGAGCAGCCACTATCCATGTATTATATTTGGCTACCTCCTTTCACTTGAACCTACAAAAGAAAATCAGGGGTTAGTCTTAGGAACCCAAACTAGTTTGGATCCCTTTCTAAAAGCAAAAGTATGAATTAAACTCCTTTTATCCCAATTTGGTAACCAATTCTTCCTTTGAACAAAACTTTTATTCTTTCGACTGGCATGCTCTTTTGCATTGCATTCACTTTTGTAGTGACCAGTCTTACCACAATGGGTACAGATTTTGTTCTCAGGAAGAGTGAGGGTACTTGCATTTGGGATCCCATTTAGGCAGTTGACTCCCAAAGCCAAGTCCTCTTATGTTGCTACTGTGATTTTTCTATAGCCATGTTAAAGCATCAGAGGATTTATTCCATTTGCATGTTCTGTCCAGTTCATGCTTAACCTTACCAAGTTCCTCCTTCAACACTCTTATTTGTTCATCTTTCTTATACAACTCATCATTTATTCTGCCTACATTTTCTTCTAAGATGAGTTGATAGTTGTCAGTTGTCTTCTTACTGGTTCCTAGTTTCAGTTTTAAATTTTGAGATATTAACTCTAGGACATTTGTTTCAAGTGGATGAACCTCGTTCTTCAGAGCAGTGTTTTCACTCACAGATTCACTTACTCTGAGTTCCAGGTTCTTACACTT
>MDKI01236345.1:0-18748 GCA_005239505.1 Nicotiana paniculata | reverse complement strand
CGGAAAGGAAAAATCGGACATTAAAGGAAATGATGAATTCTTTATTAATAAGTTCCGGATTACAACAAAGTTTGTGCGAGGAAGCTATCCTTACAGCTAACCGAATACTCAACAGAGTACCCCACAGAAAAATGCAATCTATTCCATATGAAAAATGGAAAGGTAGAAAATCCAACTTGACATATTTCAAATTGTGGGGGTGTCTAGCAAAGGTACAAGTTCCTTTACCTAAAAGGGTTAAAATCGGACCAAAAACAGTAGACTGCATTTTCATTGGATATGCTACAAACAGTAAAGCATGTCAATTTTTGGTCCATAAATCCGATAATCCCGAGATTCATGTTAATACGGTAATGGAATCAGATAATGCTGAATTCTTTGAAAGCATTTATCCGTATAAAACTGAATGCGAGTCGTTAAGTGAAAAACCTAAACGACCTCGGGAAGAACCAAAGGAAAACACTGCAAGTGTAGAAGATCCAAGGCGTAGCAAACGTCAAAGAACATCTACTTCCTTTAGACCAGATTTTGTGACATTCTTGCTTGAAAATGATCCTCAAACTTTTAAATCAACTATGTCGTCTTTTGATTCAGCATTTTGTAAAGAGGCAGTCAATAGTGAGATTCAATCAATTTTGGATAACCATACATGGGAATTGGTTGATCTTCCTCGTGGAAATACGCCTTTAGGTTCGAAATGGATCTTTAAACGGAAAATGAAAGCTGATGGCACTATTGAAAAATATAAGGCAAGACTTGTTGTCAAAGGTTATAGACAAAAGGAAGGCCTTGATTACTTTGACACTTACTCGCCAGTAACGAGGATAACATCTATTAGGATGTTAGTGGCATTAGCGGCCGTGTATAGTCTTGAAATCCATCAAATGGATGTTAAAACAACTTTCTTAAATGGAGAATTGGAGGAAGAGATTTACATGGAACAACCTGAGGGTTTTGTGGTTCCTGGTAAAGAAAAGAAAGTGTGCAAACTTGTTAAGTCGCTTTATGGACTTAAACAAGCACCCAAACAACGGCATGCCAAATTTGACCAAACAATGTTGGCAAGTGATTTTAAAATCAACGAGTGCGACAAATGTGTTTACATTAAAAACACTTCAGGTCTTGAAGTCATTTTTTGTTTATATGTTGATGACATGTCGATAATGAGCAAAAGTATGGCAGATATAAATGCTACAAAACGCATGTTGGCTAGCACATTCGACATGAAAGACTTTGGAGTTGCTGATGTGATTTTAGGAATCAGAATTCACAAAACTCCACAAGGTCTAGCATTGAAAAAGTACTTGACAATTTCAAGTATTTGGATTTCAAAATTGCCAAGACTCCAATTGACGTGAGTTATGCACTTCAAAAGAATGAATGTGAAAGTTACTCACAACTGGACTATGCTAGAGTATTGGAAAGTTTGATGTATATCATGAATTGTACGCGACCAGATATAACATGTGCTATTAGCAAACTGAATCGACTTACAAGTAATCCCAATCACATACATTGGATGGCAATGAAACAAATTTTGGGGTATCTGAAACATACCCAAAACTATGCTTTGCATTATAACAAATATCCCTCCGTGATCGAGGGATATAGTGATGCAAATTGGATCACCGGATCATCTGAAGTTAAATCCACGGGTGGATATGTTTTCACAATTGGGGGTGGAGCTGTGTCTTGGAAATCATCCAAACAAACGTGCATCGCCCGTTCTAAGATGGAATCTGAATTCATAGCTTTAGATAAGGCCGGTGAAGAAGCTGAATGGCTCCGGAATTTCTTGGAAGATATTCCATTTTGGCCCAAACCTTTGGCACCTATTTGTATACATTGTGATAGTCAAGCGGCAATAGGCAGGGCAGGGAGCGTTATGTATAACGGAAAATCTCGTCATATACGACGGAGACATAATACCGTTAGACAACTACTCTCTAGTGGTGTTATCACAATTGACTACGTAAAGTCAAGAGATAACGTGTTAGATCCACTTACAAAAAGCCTATCTAGAGAGGCAGTTGAAAGATCATCAAAGGGAATATGGTTAAGGCCTAGTACAAGTCATCATGGCGGTAACTCTACCTAGCAGACTGGAGATCCCAAGAGCTAGGTTCAAAGAGATCAAACAAAGTTATGAATGACGGTTCAACATTGTCAAATAACTCAACCCATTCTCGTGATGAAGACAATGTTCAGAAATAAAGGTAAAGCATTAAGGCTTTTTGATGAGTCAATAAAGCTTAAAGCTTTTTAATGATTTGCTAAGTCTGGCAGGATATGACCAGATAGTGTGTCTTTAGGATTACACGCTTAGGAATCACCAATATGAGTGTGAAGTGTAAGCCTCTTCAAGGGAAGTGAAATTAAAGGCCCATTCTCTAAGCACTCATGAAACCAGACGGTGTTCATTGCTGAAACGAACACAACCGTGAGAACCATAGATGGTTAAGTATTGATTGTGTGACTTATGTTGTCTAGGTATACAACAAGGCTCGACGATTTAAAGATATCAAATCTACCGATTGACCGAGTATATCCAATATAAGTTCACTACGAAAAGTTCATAGGGAAACCTACTTATCCATATGCAATTAATTTTTGCATGTAAAACACACACACGTCCGTGCATTCCTTTATTTTATAGCCGTTCCCCATTCATGTGGTGGATTATTGGTCTTTAAGCTTAGTGTAGCTTAATTTTAAGCTTAGTCTAGCTTAATTTTAAGCTTGGTGTAGCTTAAAGAGAGTGAATGAAAAATTGTGGGAAAAGAAATGGAGAGAAGTGAAAATTTGAATTAGTGCACTTTATCCCTAATTGTAAGAAGGAAGAAAAATCTATGTGTATATATAGAGAAGCTCTTCTTCTAGCTCTTAAAGAGTTTAGAAGAAGGCAAGGCTCGCGCCGTCGTCGTCGCTCGCTCGACTCGGCTTCGACTTCAGCTTCGGCTTTGGCTTTGGATTTGTATTTGGATTTGGATTTGAATTTGGTCAAAGATCGATTGATTGATTAATCTTTTTGGAAAAAAATATTTTCAAATTATTTAATTAATTATTTTAATTAATTCATGGAAAAGTTTCAAATCCGGAATGACAAAACCTTTTCAGAAACAGTACTTAATTGGCTATAAATATACATTGAATCCTAGAATTTTTACTTACTAAATTTTCTGATCTTCTTCTTCTTCTTCTGCAATAAATATTCCAGTGTGTTTTACAGCCTTCGAGTGGTTCGTCGTTCACTGGCGTTTTTGGTACCAACACTCCGTGAGTTAAATCGTTCTATCCTGGGAGGATATCTTCCAACACCTCGGGTACTTGAGGGGAATAATTTCCTTAAGGACACACTGTGTATTCAGTGGGCTCGGTTTATTCTTATATTATTTTTTCATAGAAAAAACTAAGGACGCCTGGACTATCGCCCACGCTCAGCACGCGCTAGTGGTCGCGCTAGTCAGGTTTCTTACTGTCCATGGTATATTCCACTAGCGCGGCCGTGCTAATCCCGCGCTAGAGCCCGCGCTAGTGAGATTTATTTATGTTTTTGTATTTTTTCAGAAATTATTATTGTTTTATTTTACAGCAATACATATTACTAACAATCTTAAGGAATTTTTTTTTATTTTCTGTATTCTGTTTGTGGAGATTAAAACCTGTGTGTTTCTACTACTCCTGAATTTTATTATTCTGATTTGAAGATATAAAAACTTCATTAGAGTTTTGAAATACAGAAAACGATTTGAAGAATATAAAAACTTCATCGTTTTCTGTGAAACAGTATATAAAAACTTCGGTTTTTATTTTTTATACATACTGTTTATTGTTGATTACAGTATTGTTTACTGTTCTGGTTTTTCCATTGATTGAACTCTTCTTTTGTTGACAGTGAGAATGGAAATTGATAATGGAAGTTCTTTTACGACTGTCGCGGCAACGACGATAGCCTCGTCGAGCCGGACTGCTATTCTACCGACAGAAAAACCGGGGAAATTTTCTAGAGTCAACTTCAAAGGATGGCAGCAAAGGGTGTTCTTCTGGCTTACCACATTTGGTATGCAGAAGTTCACTAGTGAAGAGCCTCCAGTGCCTGCTGCGGACATGCCGGAAAATGAAAAGTTCATGATTGTTGAGGCGTGGAAGCATGCAGATTTTCTTTAAAAGACTATAATTTAAGTGCTTTAGAGGATGACCTGTACAATGTGTACAGTGCGATAAATACTTCGAAAGAATTATGGGACACACTTGAGATGAACTACAAGACAGAAGATGCATGCTTGAAGAAGTTCGTGGTTGCCAAGTTTCTAGACTATAAAATGATAGACAGCAAAACTGTGGGAACCCAAGTTCAGGAACTTCAACTTTTTTTTCATGACCTTATTGCTAAAGGTATGGTCGTGAATGAAGCATTTCAAGTGGCTGCAATGATTGAAAAGTTGCCTCCTTCGTGGAGATATTTCAAGAACTATCTCAAGCACAAGCGCAAAGAAATGAAGTTGGAAGATCTTGTGATTCGTCTAGATATTGAGGAAGACAACAAAACAGCCGAGAAGAAGTCTCGTGGAAATTCAACGATCATGGGAGCTAATATTGTTAAAGAAACTGCTCCAAAAAGTAAGAAGAGGAAGAGATCTTCTGGACAGATTAAGGAGCAAAACAAAAAGAAATTCAAGGGCAACTGCCACAATTGTGGAAGAGTTGGTCACAAAGTCCCTAATTGCCGCTTCCCGAGAAAGGATAAGAAGAAGGGACATGCCAACATAGTGGAGAAGAATGATGACATTGATGATCTTTGTGCAATGCTTTCGGAATGCAACTTAGTTGGAAATCCGAAGGAGTGGTGGATTGACTCCGGAGCCACTCGACATGTTTGTGCTGTCAAAGAAGCATTTGCGACTTACTCTACTGCTGGTCCCGAAGAAGAGATTTCCATGGGAAATAACTCAACAACCAAGATTGAAGGTTATGGGAAGATTTTCCTAAAGATGACTTCCGGCAAGGTGTTAACGCTCAACAACGTTCTTCATGTTCCTACTATTAGGAAGAATTTAGTTTCTACTTCTTTACTAGTGAAGAATGGATTCAAATGTGTATTTGTTTCTGATAAAGTTGTTGTAAGCAAGAATGAAATGTACGTTGGAAAAGGCTACCTCACGGAGGGCCTTTTCAAACTCAATGTAATGGTTGTTGATACTATGAATAAAATTTCAGCTTCTTCTTATTTGTTGGAGTCAAATGATTTATGGCATATTCGTTTAGGACATGTCAATTATAAAACCTTGCGGAAGTTAATTAATTTAGAAGTATTGCCTAAATTCGAGTGTAATAAATCGAAATGTCAAATATGTGTTGAATCTAAGTTTGTAAAACATCCTTATAAGTCTGTTGAAAGGAATTCAAATCCTTTAGACTTAATTCATACTGACATTTGCGATATGAAGTCGACACCATCTCGAGGTGGGAAAAAGTATTTTATTACTTTTATTGACGACTGCACTCGATATTGTTATGTTTATTTGCTTAATAGTAAGGATGAAGCAATTGAAGCATTTAAGCAATACAAGAATGAAGTAGAGAATCAATTGAATAAAAAGATCAAAATGATTAGAAGTGATAGAGGTGGAGAATATGAATCTCTGTTTGCATAAATATGTTCGGAATATGGAATTATCCATCAAACTACTGCAGCTTACACACCTCAATCCAACGGAAAGGAAAAATCGCACATTAAAGGAAATGATGAATTCTTTATTAATAAGTTCCGGATTGCCGCAGAGTTTATGGGGGGAAGTTGTCCTTACAGCTAACCGAATACTCAACAGAGTACCCCACAGCAAAACGCAATCTATTCCATATGAAAAATGGAAAGGTAGAAAACCCAATTTCAAATATTTCAAAGTGTGGGGGTGTCTAGCAAAGGTACAAGTTCCTTTACCTAAAAAGGTTAAAATCGGACCAAAAATAGTAGACTGCATTTTCATTAGACATGCTACAAACAGTAAAGCATGTCAATTTTTGGTCCATAAATCCGATAATCCCGAGATTCATGTTAATACGGTAATGGAATCAGATAATGCTGAATTCTTTGAAAGCATTTATTCGTATAAAACTGAATGGGAGTCGTTAAGTGAAAAACCTAAACGACCTCGGGAAGAACCAAAGGAAAATACTCCAAGTGTAGAAGATCCAAGGCGTAGCAAACGTCAAAGAACATCTACTTCCTTTGGACCAGATTTTGTGACATTCTTGCTTGAAAATGATCCTCAAACTTTTAAAGCAGCTATGTCGTCTTCTGATTCAGCATTTTGGAAAGAGGCTTTCAATAGTGAGATTCAATCAATTTTGGATAACCATACATGGGAATTGGTTGATCTTCCTCCTGGAAATAAGCCTTTAGGTTCGAAATGGATCTTTAAACGAAAAATGAAAGCTGATGGCACTATTGACAAACATAAGGCAAGACTTGTTGTAAAATGTTATAGACAAAAGGAAGGCCTTGATTACTTTGACACTTAATCGCCAGTAACGAGGATAACATCTATTAGGATGTTAGTGGCATTAGCAACCGTGTATGATCTTGAAATCCACCAAATGGATGTTGAAACAACTTTCTTAAATAGAGAATTGGAGGAAGAGATTTACATGGAACAACCTGAGGGTTTTGTGGTTCCTGGTAAAGAAAATGAAGTGTGTAAACTTGTTAAGTCGCTTTATGGACTTAAACAAGCACCCAATCAATGGCATGCCAAATTTGACCAAACAATATTGGCAAGTGGTTTTAAAATCAACGAGTGCGACAAATGTGTTTAAATTAAAAACACTTCAGGTCATGAAGTCATTGTTTGTTTATATGTTGATGACATGTCGATAATGAGCAAAAGTATGGCAGATATAAATGCTACAAAATGCATGTTGGCTAGCAAATTCGACATGAAAGACTTTAGAGTTGCTGATGTGATCTTTGGAACCAGAATTCATAAAACTCCACAAGGTCTAGCATTATCACAGTCTCACTACATTGAAAAAGTACTTGACAAGTTCAATTATTTGGATTTCAAAATTGCCAAGACTCCAATTGACGTGAGTTATGCACTTCAAAAGAATGAATGTGAAAGTTACTCACAACTGGACTATGCTAGAGTATTGGAAAGTTTGATGTATATCATGAATTGTACGCGACCATATATAGCATGTACTATTAGCAAACTGAGTCGATTTACAAGTAATCCCAATCACATACATTGGATGGCAATGAAACGAGTTTTGGGGTATCTGAAACATACCCAAAACTATGCTTTGCATTGTAACAAATATCCCTCCGTGATCGAGGGATATAGTGATGCAAATTGGATCACCAGATCATCTGAAGTTAAATCCACGGGTGGATATGTTTTCACAATTGGGGTTGGAGCTGTGTCTTGGAAATCATCCAAACAAACGTGCATCGTCCGTTCTACAATGGAATCTGAATTCATAGCTTTAGATAAGGCCGGTGAAGAAGATGAATGGCTCCGGAATTTCTTGGAAGATATCCAATTTTGGCCCAAACCTTTGGCACCTATTTGTATACATTGTGATAGTCAAGCGGCAATAGGCAGGGCAGGGAGCGTTATGTATAACGGAAAATCTCGTCATATACGACGGAGACATAATACCGTTAGACAACTACTCTCTAGTGGTGTTATCACAATTAACTACTTAAAGTCAAGAGATAACGTGTCGGATCCACTTACAAAAGGCCTATCTAGAGAGGTAGTTGAAAGATCATCAAAGGGAATGGGGTTAAGGCCTAGGACAAGTCATCATAGCGGTAACTCTACCTAGCAGACTGGAGATCCCAAGAGCTAGGTTCAAAGAGATCAAAAAAATTTATGAATGACGGTTCAACATTGTCAAATAACTCAACCCATTCTCGTGATGATGACAATGTTCAGAAATAAAGGTAAAACATTAAGGCTTTTTGATGAGTCAATTAAGCTTAAAGCTTTTTAATGATTTGCTAAGTCTGGCAGGATATGACCAGATAGTGTGTCTTTAGGATTACACATTTAGGAATCACCTATGTGAGTGTGAAGTGTAAGCCGCTTCAAGGGGAATGAAAGTAAAGGCCCATTCTTTATGCACTCATGAAACCAGGCGGTGTTCATTGCTAAAACGAACACAACCGTGAGAACCATAAATGGTTAAGGATTGATTGTGTGACTTATATTGTCTAGGTATACAAAAAAGCTCGACGGTTCAAAGATATCAAATCTACCGATTGACCGAGTATATCTGATATAAGTTCACTACGGAAAGTTCAAAGGGAAACCTACTTATCCAGATGCAATTAATTTTTGCATGTAAAACACACACACGTCCGTGCATTCCTTTATTTTATAGCCATTCCTCATTCATGTGGGGGATTGTTGGTCTTTAAGCTTAGTGTAACTTAATTTTAAGCTTAGTCTAGCTTAATTTTAAGCTTGGTGTAGCTTAAAGAGAGTGAATGAAAAATGGTGGGAAAAGAAATGGAGGGAAATGTAATTTTAAATTAGTGCACTTTGTCCCTCATTGGAAGAAGGAAGAAAAATCTTGTGTATATATAGAGAAGCTCTTCTTCTTGCTCTTAAAGAGTTGTGAAGAAGGCAAGGCTCGCGCCGTCGTCGTCGTCGCTCGCTCGGCTCGGCTTCGGTCAAAGAATGATTGATTAATCTTTTTGGACAAAATTGTTTTAAAATTATTTAATTTATTTATTTAATTAATTAATGGAAAAGTTTCAAATCCGAAATGACAAAACCTTTTCAGAAATAATACTAGATTGGCTATAAATATACATTGAATCCCAGAATTTTTACTTACTAAATTTTCTGATCTTCTTCTTCTTCTTCTGCACAAAATATTCCAGTGTGTTTTACAGCCTTGGAGTGGTTCGTTGTTCACCGGCGTTTTTGGTACCAACACTCCGGTGAGTTAAATCGTTCTATCCTGGGAGGATATATTCCAATACCTCGGGTACTTGAGGGGAATAATTTCCTTAAGGACACACTGTGTATTCAGTGGGCTCGGTTTATCCTTATATTATTTTTTCATAGAAAAAATTAAGGACGCTTGGACTAGCGCGCCCGCGCTCAGCACGTGCTAGTGGTCGCGCTAGTCAGGTTTCTTACTGTCCCTGGTATATTCCACTAGCGCGGCCGCGCTAATCCCGCGCTAGAGCCCGCGTTAGAGCCCGCGCAAGTGAAGCTTCTTACTGTTTCTGTATTTTTTCAGAAATTATTATTGTTTTATTTTACAGCAATACAGATTACTAACAATCTTAAGGAAATTTTTTTTTCTGTATTCTGTTTGTGGAGATTAAAACCATTGTGTTTTCTAGTCCTTCTGAATTTTATTATTCTGATTTGAAGATATAAAAACTTCATCAAAGTTTTGAAATTCAGAGAACGATTTGAAGAACATAAAAACTTCATCGTTTTCTGTGAAACAGTATATAAAAACTTCGATTTTTATTTTTTATACATACTGTTTATTGTTGATTACAGTATTGTTTACTGTTCTGGTTTTGCTATTGTTTGAACTCTTCTGTTGTTGACAGTGAGAAATGGAAATTGATAACGGAAGTTCTTCTGTGACTGTTGCGGCAACGACTATAGCCTCATCGAACCGGACTGTTGTTCTACCGGCAAAAAAACCGGGAAAATGTTCCAGATTAGTCGGGCCCTAATGTGAGTAGCGAATGTCAGGTGAGAAATAAAAAAATAACAAAATGGGGAAAAAGAAATGATTCCTCCTACCCACAAAAGGAGAATTGAAAGAATAATCCTTAAATACAGTTATATATAAAGTAGACTTACGTAAGTTTGTCAAGCTTTTTAAGGTGGTTACGATTTGGTCTCAACTTGTCCCATGAACTCAAAAATTGATTTATGCCACCTTTAATGCTTTACAATAAACTTTTCTTTATATTCTTGAGTAAACTATTAGCATAAAATAAAACAGAAAATGCACAAAAAAGACCAATATTAACTCATACCTATTTCATTTTGATGATTGAGAAGACAAGAGAAATCGATAATTGACTATTATGCTTTAACCATATTAAACCTCAATATATGACCCATTATGAGCCATGAAGAGGTCATATAATCAAGAAAATATAGATCATGTTGTTAAATTGTTTTACAAACTTTTAACTATTATTTCTTCTCTGAACAACAGTTGCTCAAATTTATATTAAATTCAACGTGGAAAAAAAGTGTCATAAAAAGATTATTTATAAATTCAAAAGCGTAATATAATGAATTGATGCAATGCAGGTCTTACTTTCAAGATAGTTGTATATAGTGAAATAAGTATTTCCTATGCATTAATTGAAAAAAGCTCTTCCCTATGCGTACATTATTAGTATAGCTAATTAATGGAACATAAAAAAAAAAGGAAATATGATCATAACACACTTTAAATTGAATCAAAACCTTGGGTAGGGGAGAAATATTCCTTTTGAATTAAATGGTTAAAGTGAGGAATGAACATGGTAAAAGTAGTTAGAAAAAGCAAATCTTTTCTTTACACATAAGCACTTTCCAAAATCCAAACTAGCGGAGTTCACTCAATATTATGACTTAAAAGTCAATCAAATCAGTGAAAATTATAAAAGATTAAGAAATAAATTTGAATAAAAAACAAAAACGTTAAATAATTTCTTTTTATTTATTTAAGTTTTGATGATTATAATTATCTAATGACTATATACAGATAAAAGAAAGCAGAAATTCAATAAATAAGACAAGGTGCACATAAGCATATGGGTTCACGTGAACCCATGCTCCTCCTCTTCTTAAATTTTGTATAATAATGTTATATTTTTTTAAAATTATTTAAATATATGTGAGTACACACATGCTTAAAGACTCTTATGGTGCAATAATTAATGGGTGCACCTCTACAAGTGAAATTGGCAGTTCAGATTTTACTTTGAACGATCTTGTTTTCGGCACGGAGTATAGATATATATGTGAAATTGCTAAAATTTCAAAAAAAATATAATTTTGGACCTATAATTTCGAAAGTATAGCGAGTTCATGGTAAAAGACTAAAATTAAACCCGTCAAATATAAAATCTAAATGACCTTATCTTCATAATAGTGCAACCATCCTCTTAAAATCCTCGATCCGACTCCGGAAGGTAGGCACTCTATCCAAGAACATCAAAAGCAAAGGAAAAAACAAAGTTGTAAGAACCCCAAGCTCACTTAGATTCTTTCACTAAAAATGTTGACAGAGTCTTGACATTCATTACACTTTCAAGCCACCACTTTATCAGACACCACCAAAATCACACTACACTGCAACTCTAATTATTATGAAAAGCCCCAGGCAATGTGTGTGTATGTGAGAGAGAATTATGCTGCAGCAAAGACTATATATATATATATATATATATATATATATATGCAGAGCAGTGTATATATTATATAGGTATGAAACAGTTGCAGGTATGGCAGAGCAAAAAAGAACTCAGTCACTGTTGTATAAATTCTAACACATGAGTAATAAAAGGTAGCTAGGTGCACTAAGTTCGCGAGTTCCTGGAAAGTATCGGGCAAAATTTATTTTTTACTTTTATATATTAAGTTTTGAACCCCCTTAACACAACTCAGAAGTGTAGTTTAGTGGTCAAGGGGGTTCAAAATCTTGATAAGGTCTTAGGTTCAATTCGCACTAACTACAAAAAAAATATTTTGAACCCCCTTCATTGAGAGGCGGACCCATGTGTACCGGACCCCGTAAACTTTGACTGAAATCCTATATATATATATTTAAAACTTCCCTTTTAACACATGAGTAATATATACACATTTATTTGAGAAGTCTGAGAATTGGTTATTCAATTGGTTTACCTGATAAAGGGAGACATATTGATAAAGTCTGACTCAATAACATAATAACAAATCAAAAGATATGCCGTTAGAGTTTCCATTTTATTGACTGACTCTACCAAAAATCTACCAGACTATCACCAATCCCAAGAATATACATTGAAGTAAGAAAAATACCAATTAGACAGGGGGATTAGCATTTCAAAGTCTAGTGTTATAAATAAAGCAAAGAAATAGATTAATATGCCAATTAGAATATAAAAGAATAAGAAATCACCATGTAGAAACAAAAGAAAGGGAAAAAATGAGAGTTTTATGTTTTATGTCCAGATAGTGTAAAAAACAACATTTTATGCAATCAAAATATTTATACAATCAGTCACTTGAAAGATATTGGAGGAAGCAATTTTAATAGCGGTAATTTAACCTACAATAAATAGTAAATAACCTGCTATATAACATATTAAAATACACTAACAATGTATAATAATTCATTGTACTATCAGTATATATAACTTGAATACACAAAACTAAAACTACTAAGACATGTTTGTTATTTTCTACCATAGGACATGATCAAAATAAACAATAATAAACCATCATCATCATAATCATAAATAGTTACAATAAGTTGAATACTAAAAACTTTTGATTAGTGTCTTACTGAACTTTAAATAACAAGATAAAGAAAAAAAAAAGAGAAAACAAAAACTAATTCCTAATTGTCTTAGCTGTTTTTCCATATTGATCTCCACATTAACCAAAATGAACAAACTCAAAGTAATTAAAAGAGGCCTAAATAGATTAGTATAAAATATGATTTCTTTCATCATTTTTTCATCAAATTGAACTAAGGCAGTGTACTATACTGATTCAAATTGCTCCAAGCTTGAATACTATTCCAATTGTTGTTGTTCTGATCATTTGCATTTCCACTGCTGCTATTTGTTGAAGTTGGATTTACTGTCCCAAATGAGTTATCAAAGAACCATTCAGTAGCTAGATTATTATTCCCATGATCACTTCCACTACCATGATCTTTTCTTGAATTAATATTATTTCCAAAAACTGCAGCTTCTTCTTCTTGTTGTTTTGATGAAATATCCAGGTTCTGAAATAAAATGGGCTGTGGCTTTTGAATTTGGTTTTGATCAAGATGAGGAACATGAGATGAAACAATGTTCTCTTTTTGATTTTGATCCCCACCAAAAAGCATGGCCAATCTTTGTTGTTGTAATTTCCAGTGTAAATCTTGGTTTATTGAACTCAACGACTCTATAGAAGATGCCATAGTGCCGTGATGAACACCCATCGACCCTATTTCTTGTACTCCTGCAATACCTGTCGAGACATAATATAATTAAATAATTGAAAACGTTCGTTCTTTGACCGTTTAAGCTGGCCATACACTTCAACATAAATCTCATTGCCACCAAAAAGCCAATTTGATTTTAAATATTTCACTTTTTTGGCCCGGAGAAAAAGAATCATATCCGCACGTTAGGTTAGTATCGAGATATAGTAACATAAGTAAATAATCAAATGTATTTTTCTGATACACCACTAGTATTCTCACCTTGTTTTAGCATAGAACTTGAGAAAGGGAAATTATTGAATCCCAATAAAGAACCAGAACAGCTTCCTGAAGGATCAAGACTAAAACAAGAACTTGATCCAATTGCAGCAGCAGAAGTCGTAGAAATGTCCCCAAATGAAGAAAGCTGGTTGAAAATACTGCCAGATGTTGAAGTATTGCTACTTAGTCTAGGAAAGTTCAATCCTCCTAGCTGAAAATCCATAGCTGGTGAAAGACCATGAAAAAACTTAAGCCCGCCAATATCTGAAGAAACACTTGTATCTTTTGAATCCCCAGAAAGCCTTGAAGAAGAAGAAGTTTTTATCTTCTTGTTTTTCCGGCAACCACCGCCGATCGGAACGTTGCGTAGTGCTCCCCCTTTAGTCCAGTATCTGTCGACACATAATATAATTAAGTAATTCAAAAAGTGTTCTCTCGAATAGTTTAAACTCCTACAATTCATGAGTTCAAATCTAACCGGAAAAATAAATAAATTATTAGATGAGATGGTCAAACAATTCAACAGTACGTACCTTCTGCAGGTCTTGCAGAAATGTCTTGGTTGTGAAAGACTATAATTGTTGTAATAACAAAACTTGGTGTTGGGAGAATCACATCTTGGACAATTCAAAGATGGTTCTTGTGGCCTTGTCGCCGACGTTTTCCGGCCACCGCCACCGGAGCTCTGACTTTCCTCTTTGTTATCTTGACTCGTCATAGGAGCAGGATTACAGTAGGCCAAATAGGTAGCTTCTATAGCTAGCTTTTTTTTTTTTTTGGGTCAAGTGTGAAGAGCTAGGGAAGAAACCCTAATAATGAATAGTGTACAAATTGAATAAAAATTATATATAGGAAAAGGTAACCAAAGGAGAGGTGGTGGAATAGAGGAAATTAGTTGTGTTTCAGTTTCCTTTGGAAGAGGCAAAGATTTCTTTCAATGATTTCATGCATGGATTTAATAGAGGATGTTGATGGCTGCTTGTGAACTTCATCAAGAAGGTTTTTTCTTTCTTTCTAGCCTGGGTGTGAAGAGAAAAGAAAGAAAAAAAATATATAGAGAGTTGTTTGATTATTATAGAGATTGTGATAGAATAAATAAAGTAGGTTACATAGGAGAGAGAGTTAGAGATCTCACTAGAAAAAGGACTAGGTATATATATTCTGATGTTTAAGAAAGAGAAGGATATAAAAAGACAAAAGAGAGTAGATGATCTGATACAGATGAGGCAGAATGGTGAGATCCACATGTAAGTGAAAACAAATAAAGTTAAAAGGTAATAACTGAGGTTAAAAACAATAAATAATTGGAAAAGAAAGAAAGGACTCAGGCTATGTATTCTTCATTGAAAACAAATACTCACATGAGATATTGGATGAATTTGATTAATTAAGTATACTATAATAAAAAGTTTTCTAATGATAATTAAGTAAAGAATTTGAAAATCAAGCTTTTGTTTTTCTTATTTTTATCATGTATAGCCTTTATATATATTGTTGGTAATATAGACGATCACGTATCGTCTAAGATTTGTTTGAGATGAGCTTAAACGGACCGACATAATTAAGAATGATTTATTATATATTTCACCTCAGAAAGAGCAGCTCAGTTCACTAACCTCCTGCATGTGCGGGATCAGGGGAAGGGCCGGATCACAAGGGTCTAATGCACGCAACTTTACCCTCCATTTCTGTTGTTTCCACGGCTTGAACCCGTGACTTCCTAATCACATAGCTGCGACTTTATCAGTTACACCAAGGCTCCCCTTCATCGTATAGTCCACCTCAATTTACTTGAAATTGAAGCATAACTATTTTTTGTTATCGCGAGTAACAGGCTGTGACTAAGTTGTTAGTATTAATTAATCCATTTCCCCAAGATATTTTAAAATGGTTGTTCGTTTGTAGGAACAACTAATTTACTTGTACTTATCAAAAGTTCATGAGTAGGACAACTGCAGCACAAGCTCGACTGCAGTAAACTTAGATAATAGCTTTAGTTCTAGCACCAATTCAATACATGCATGCATGCAAACAACACCATTATATCGAATTGTGGGAAGATGTCTCCAATAAATTGAATTTTTTTTTCATGCTAATGCATTCAATTTACTGAATGGATGTGATAGGAGAGAATGTAGGTATCAAAGTGGAAATTAAGTATAATAGTACTCCAATTGTCCCTTGATATATTTTCTTTTTTAGTTTGTTAAAAAATAATATTTTCCTAGATTCTTCAAGTAACTATATTATAGTCATAATGTCTATAACATATTTTATGTCATGTTTTTTTTTTTTTGAATTATTATGTTCAGTCAAATACCGTCACATAAATTAGGACGAACGGATAGAGTATGAAGAAAGTACAAAAAGAGTAGAAGTATCTCAGAGTATAGGGTCAGTGCTAGTAGTGGTGGGGTTTGAGTGATGAGTGTGAGAAAAGAGGAAACAGTTGCTGTGTAGGAGTGGCAGGGACAACAGACTTGTCTCTTCCTTCTTATGTAATGTCCCTTTTACTCTCATTTAACCCCACCATTTTTGCAGGCTTCCACATATTAAGAAGCTTACACCTTTTACAACCCCATCCCTACCCCTCTACCACTATACTATTTAATTCTCTATTTCATTAATGTAATCTATTATGAGTAGCTCGTGTTTCGAGCTTGAGTATGGAATCGTCTTTGCTATGAACCGTTTTAATTTTGATGTGTGATATTGGTTTGTGCGAATTTAAATTTAATTAGTCGAACTTTAATATAAATATCGGACACTTAGTGAATAACCAAAAAAAAAAAAATCCTTTTATCGGTGCTATGTTCGTTGCACTTGTTAGGAGTTGTCTTGATTTTCTTACCATATTTAGTTTTCTACTTCTTGAAGGAAAGGACAATATATTTATTTACCATAATTGAATTTTCCTTTTTGTAGAAGAAAATTATAATTCTTCCAACTTCGGCTAGTCCTCGTAAGAAAAGGTTTGGGCTTCTATAAATTGAGGAATCTTTCTTCTCATTCAGTAGTATCCACAATGTAGCCATATGGGGTTTGAGCGTCGTGTTTAGGAGAAGAACTTTACGGGACAAGTGTTAGGGTGTCACTTGTATTGCCTCTTCGTGTGGTTATTCTCTCGATGTTTTTTTACTCTCTTTTTATATAATGGATTGCTCACCTCAGCCGTGGACGTAGGTCAATTAACCGAACCACGTTAAATGTTTGAGTCTCTTTTTTAGTATATTTCTCTTTTGTTGTCTGATTTATCGTTGTTCGAGATTTGTTTTACTAGCTTCCGCATAACACCTGATTTTTTCGGTCCTAACAGTCCAACTTTGTAAGATTTAAAGCTCAACGACTCAATCTCAAGTTAAAATTGTTTTTGTTTTGGTTAGTTATGAATTAAAAGAAAAGTTATAAAGAATATGTCTCGGAGTTGCTTGTGTAATTTATAGACAATGCAAAGAGAACAAATAAATAAAAGAAGTTCCTTTAATTTTCTTAATTTTAGAATAGGACAGAATGAAGGATATATTAACTAGGAGGAAGCTATAAAGTTGAGGTGATGCCACAGAAATAGCAGTGAGTGACTTTCTTTTTTGAATAGAAAATAGTATTATTTAGAAAGACTAAACTTGTTTGCTAACTAGCTTTACATAGCTTTTGATATCACGTACTGTTTAAAAGCAACCTTTTTAATATTAAAAAAAAAAACATGGAATTACCAAATTATTGGAGCTGATTTAATTATTATTCATTTCCTTTTAAAATCGTTAGCTAGGCTGCTTGAATATATTCGTAGTATACATTACTCGACAGTCATCATTTTATAAAAAAGCCATAGTCTTTCAAGGATACTCTAACAAAAGAAAATCAAAGGTCCTAAATCTCCTCATAAGCCTTTATGCTGTTTGATATTTATTTTTTCCTATCCGTTATCAGGTACTCACGTTGAAGTACAAGTAATCCAAATTCAAACCGCATAAGACTTATTAAAAGGGGAAGTGTTCCGTACCAATATTTCTTTTCATTCCGGAGGTTGAACTCGAACAACCGAGACTTCTGATTGAGGACAGTGTAATCCTAACTATTCATCCTACCATAACCGTGGTGGTTGATATTTATATTATTATTGTTATTACTGAAGCAACTCTTTGGCAAGAGAAGGACAAAGAGAGGAACAGTTGATGGTACCTTTCTTTTGTTATGGGCAAGATGTACGTACGGTCACCGAATTAATGCAGTAGAAAAACGAATAATACTGTAGCTAGCAATTTGTGATTATGATTCATTGACTGCAGAAGTTAATATGCGACCAAGCCTCTACGTTTATGAACTGTCTCTACTTACTATTTGTATTATATTTGTAGCTTTTGCATTATTTTCCCCTGGCATTTAGGTTTATATTTTGCCTTATAATTAGCATGTTCTTTAATTCGAAGACCAAAGGAAAACTAAAAATATCATTTTTGTTTCTCAATACTAGTAGCCCTAGAAATACAATAAGAGAATTACCACGTCTCAATTCAAAGCAAGTTGGGATGCATATATATATATATATATATATATATATATATATATATATATAAATATATTATAAAGAGGCAATCAAGCACGTGTCAACGTAATGAATATAATCAAGATTCATCATAAGATAATTAGTTTTACACTCGCTGTCAGTTTACTATAATTCTCCTTGTTAATCAGCCTTGAACCGACAATGTGAACAAGCGCGATTACTACTAATATTTTTCCAATATTAGTGGTATTGGTCTAATTTGACCTCTAAACTCATAATCTTGATTTTATCTCATTCCTAAGTTGATCAATAAATCGATAACATATTTATATAAGTACCTTAACTAAACCAATTAAAATCGATATTAAGTTTTTACCCTTCAATCTTGGAATGTTATAGTTTGATCCCAACCACCAAACTTTTCCATAGGTTTAGATATATATACTAAAGAAAGCAAGAAATGATGAGGTGGGGAGTTGAAGTAAAGCGTGAGAAATATGATTTGGCACTACTACGTACCGCCCAAAAGAGCTAGTACATAACATGAGAAGAGATCGACATATATATTTGTATGCCACAAAATAAAAAATAAACAGAGTGGCATACAAAATATAAGTTGTAGTGTATGTGCTGGATAATAAACGTGTAGACGCCGTAAAACAAGAGCTAAGTGACAGATAGAGAGAGCTAAGAAAGAGAGATCTCGTGAAAGGAAGAAGCTGCAGGCTGGATTCCCGTGAGAAACAGACACAACACAATATGCATATACACATGAAGCCGTGATGTAAACCCCGCCCC
>MDKI01016288.1:0-11530 GCA_005239505.1 Nicotiana paniculata | reverse complement strand
ACATAGATTGGTAGAAGAAATTTAATACTAGCCTAGGCGATTTATCTTACTAGACAAGCGATTTAAAGAAACAAAAGGGGGAGGGGTACCAGTCAGATAAAATTATTTTGCCGGAGTTTGACCGGACTTCGGTGGGTTTGAAAACGGGTCAAACCCACATGAATCAATTGCTCTTGTCAAGAACAACTGACTCATGCAGGTCCGAGCCGTTGAAGGCCCTTGAATCAATGCGCATGAGAGACTTAGGGTTCTGGAATCTCAGATCCGAAATTGGGGTTTTTGGGATGGTATTTTGACAAAACCAAGAACAGGAGGTGGTTTAGGAGGTGATGGGGGTTGTAGGGTAGAGATTTGGGGTTGATCGGAGTTGTTATGGTGGCCGGACGGCGGTGGGATATCAAGGGCGGCTAGGGTTTTTAGAGAGAAGAGAGAGAGAGAGAGAGAGACGGACGAAGGTGTTAGGATTTGGTGAAATGAGGGGGTGGGTTTGGTTAGGACATTTATATAGTTTAGAGGGGGTGAGTTCCTGGCCGTTCGATCCATTTCGATCAATGGCCAGGATTTAATTGACTAGACCAAACGGTGTCGTTTGGTCAGGCTGGGGCAGGCCGGGTAAAGGGATTTGGGCTGGGTTGTTCGTTTGTAGGGATTGGGTTTGGGCATGGGTTCTCAGGGTGCATAGAAAAATAGGGGTTGGGCCTGGGTCTTTCTTGGCCCAGGTCCGATTTTGTTTTCTTAGTTAATTAACTTAATTATTCTAATTAAATTAAACTCTAACTTAATCAAAAAATGTAGCAATTAATTTCAAAACCTTATTTTTCATATATTTACATATTAATTAAGAATAAAACAACCAATTATATATTCTTAATTAAATCTATGATTTATCGAATAAAATGATTAATTTTTATAGTAATTAGTTATTAAAACTACATCACGTTAAATACTCGTCATTTGTCTATTATTTAATTAATTATAACTAATAACTTCATAATAAAAAATTTCAATGATTTTGGAAGATGAATTATGGATATGCAAACAATGCAAACAATTCATAATTAATTACTGAAAAATCAACCAATATTCATAAAATCAATTGATTTATTGGGATTTTTATAGGACGATATGGCGAGTAAAACTCACATGCTCACAGTCAATTCCGACAATATGAGTCAAACCAATTGCATATTTACTAAGTTCATGTAAAACCAGTTATAATATTTTCTGGAAGTTCAGTACAGTAGCATAAATCAGCTAAATGCAGCAACAAAGAAGACAAATGCAACCTCTCAGGGTACAGTTACTCAAGCTCTCAATAGCTCAACACTCGACTCTCAGCCCTCAATACACACACTCAATAGATACCTGCGCTCATTGTGGGTGTAAAGACTCCAGAGGGGCTCCTACAGCCCAAGCGCTATAATCAGAACGGATAACTCACGTGTTGCATGGACAACTCACATACTAAAGTATCATATCAAGATCCGCACGAACAACTCACATGCTATAGTATCATATCAGAATCCGCATGGACAACTCACGTGCTAAAGTATAAACATCATGATTCACACGGACAACTCACGTGCTACGATATTAATACCTCATAAACAGGCCCCAGGCCTTACTCAGCCATGAACTTATCTAGTCTCACAGCCCTCAGCAATGAAAGGGAATCAACCCAAATCGGAATGCTATAATGTATCAACAAGGAATAACAGAGACTGAGGTATAATATTCAAGAAATGCTACTACTGAGTACACAATAACAATAAGAAGGAAGGTTCAACAAGTAGACCCCTGAGGTCTCTACAACACCAATACATAGTCTAAGCATGATTTCTAACATGAATGGCAGTCAAATTACTAGAAGACAAGGATAACATGTCAACAACAATAGGCTATTCGACTTTACAGTCTCACGGGACTGATCACGTCACAATCCCTCACGGTACACGCTCACATGACCGTCACCTAGCATGTTCGTCACCTCCAAATAGTCAGATCATACCAAATTACGGGGTTTCATACCTTCAAGACTAGATTTAAGACTGTTACATACCTCAGCTGCGTAGAAATCCTACTCCGAAATACCCTTGCCCCTTGAATCAGTCTCCAAATGCCCCGAATCTAGACACAAACAATAGGTTATAATTAGTATAGGCTAAAGGGACCAATTCTACAAGAAAATTACTAAATTATAGCCAAAAATCCGAAATCGGCTCAAACCCGGCCCCCAAGACCACATCTCGAAATCCGACAAAAGTAACAAAACCTGAAATCCCATTCACTCACGAGTCCAACCATAAAAGAATCACTCGAATCCGACCTCGAATTTCCTTTCAAAACTCAAAATTTTAGCCTAGGAAGTTTCTACAATTTCCCCCCAAATTTCCATCTCAAATCCCTAATTAGATGATGAAAATAGCAATAGATTCATGAAATTTAGTCCAATCCGGGTTGGAATCACTTTCCCCAACGGTTTCCTTGAAGAAACGTCGAAAAATGTCCTCAAACCAAGCTCTCAAGTCCCAAAACTAAAAATGGGATTCAAACCCTCGAAGTTGATATTTTCTGCCCAGCACTTCCGCACCTGCAGACCTCTTGTCGCCTCTGCGACGCCGCACCTGCGAAAATCCCACGTAGGTGCGGATTCCACTTAAAATACCAAGTTCCTATTCTACGGTCTGGTGGTCGCACATGCGGGCCCTTGCCCGCTTCTGTGATCCTTCTCACTCCAGGCCACTTCCGCTTCTGCGCTCCCTCTTTTGCATCTGCAGATGCGCAGATGCGGTTGCCTTCTCCCATATGTGCTCCCAGCCCATCCTGGGATTGCTCGCATCTGCATCCTCCTCTTCACTTCTACGGGTCCGCACCTGCGGACTCCCCACCGCAGGTGTGAAACACCAGAACACCAGAAAACTCAGCAACCTTCGAACTCCAAAACTTGGTCTATTAACCACCTGAAATCAACCCGAGGCCCTCGGGACCTCAACCAAACATACCAACAAGGTCGTATAACCCATTACGAACTTAGTTGTACCCTCAAATCACCCCAAACAACATCAAAAATATGGATTACACACGGATTCAAGCCTAATGAACTTCTAAACTTCCGAATTTCACAAACGATGCTGAAATCTATCAAACCACGTCTGATTGACCTCAAATTTTGAAATAAGTCATAAATTACACCACGAACGTACTCAAATTCCCGAAAATCAAATCTGACCCCGATATCAAAATTTTCACTGCCGGGCAAAATCGCCAAAATTCTAACTTTCGCTAATTCAAGCCTAATTCTACTACGGACCTCCAACTCATATTCCGGATGCGCTTCTAAGTCCAAAATCACCTAACGGAGCTAACGGAACCATCAAAATGCAAATTCGAGGTCGTTTACACATAAGTCGACATTCTGTCGAGTTTTCTAACTTAAGCTTCCAATTAAGAGACTAAGTGTCTCAATTCAACCCGAAATCACTCTGGACCCAAACCAACCAACCCGGTAAGACATATAACAGCTGTAGAGCACGAAAGAAGAAAAAAATGAGGGTAAAACTCTATACTCTCGAAATGACCGGTCGGCTCGTTACATATATAGATAACAGATTTGTAGATTACAAAAACCTATAGGCATGATTTCTAGATTGTTTTCAAAAGGCAATGAAACGACTCCAGAATGATGAACTACCAACGCTGATTTTATAGACAAGTTCGTTAGGTAGGTGGTTGTTACCTATAATCATGATGTCTAATAGTTGGCGATTGACATTGATTTTATAAAGTTTTGTCCCTATAGGCATACTATCTAGATGAGCAATACAAATGATATGGGCAGCTGATTGATTATCAAACCTATAGTCATGAGCAGTACAATGACAATTGAGGTAACTGATAGATTAATCATTCGAAGTCCTATAGGCATGGTACCTAGGTAATTAGAATATTGCAATGCTACGCCATATAGTCATGTTATCTAAGAAAACATAGTAGTGGAGACTGGTACAACAGATACTTGAAATAGCATGCCTTGGAAAGTTAAGTGATGTATGTGCGTGTGACTCCTATAGGCAGGCTTTCTACTCATGAAGTTAAAACATGTGAAGCAAATAGCGAATAAATCACATAGATCATATATGCATGCTTTCTACCCATTAATGTGAGAATTCGAGTACCCTACCCCTCTCTTACTAACTTCACTATCTATTTATGTTCACAAATTATTACACACCCAAAAATAACGAATTCAAGTGTGAATATTATATATTAAAAGGCTACAGGGCCAATACACAGAGCAGGACCTAAAGAATAAAACCCAGTAACACCTGGGCCTTCAACAAGTTTCTCCTTTCACACGAACAGTAAACCTAGGACCCATCATATTTCAGAGTGAGAATGTATCAGCTATACATCCAGGGCCATACACAAACTCATACCAAGATTGAAAGGGGAAACCATACATGATAACCAATTGAAAGTCCTAAAGTCTATTAATAATGGTCATAATTCTTAAAGCTAAGGGAACAAGATTGGTTAAGCAAGAGGGCTTGAGCATGCCAACTGGGTATACAACTTTGGCATAGCAAGTTTGACATAGAAGAACTAACACCATATTGAACAATTATTCAACAAAGGGAGGGGTATAGCATACTGAGCATAGTTACACATTAAGAAGACTGAAGAGGCAAGTATGTAGATTTGACAGGACAAACACACACATATACTAATTTCTCATAAATCAAGTTTAGCACAAGACATTAACCAAAATGTCAGAAAAAGATTTTAAACAAGTGAGCCTTATTCAAAACAATCATAGTTAGAGGGATATGTAATTTCACATGAAGATGACCATAAGCAGCATAGCAAAAAACTAATGGCATGGTTTACCATAAACCTCAACAATGTCCTCACTCATGAGAACCTACAACACTTAAAAGGGAAAGAGACAGGCAGGCATAACCATTCGTACCAATTACCTAGGCGGCAAGGAAACTAACATAGTAATTTGCCCTAGAAACCATTCTAAACCAAACATGCAACAGAACTTAAATGGAAACATGTTTTAGCTAATTAATATAGTCTCATAGATCTATCATATTGGGAAAGAAGAAATCAACAAGGTCTAGAATACAAACACAGAGATACAGGACAAGGTTGAGAACCCACATTAGTCTAGAAACACCTAAGAAAGCTAGAATCCATTACAATAATGAAAGGATCTTACATGTGCTGAAATCTACTGAATTCAACTAATAAAGAACATGGAATTACAGGGGATTATAAAACAATATTATAGCAGTACAATATCATAGATTCATGAATAACATGGAAACTGAATCATGTTTATAGAATTTAAAAAACATTAATACATATAACACATACGTCATAGATAAACAGAAAGGAAAATAGTTAACATTGCAAGAGTTAAGGACACTAACTTGTAGCAAAGTTAAATGCACAAAAGAATGAGGAGTTATAATACTGGTAGCAAGAGAATGAAATCCCCAATGTTTCAGAGTTCACAAGAGCCTCGACAAGGGCTCCCAGCAGTGCTTGCACCGGAGGAGGTTGTTTTAACAATATTATGGTCTTGGCTTTCAGCTGGCCAAGGATTCAACGATTCCATAAAATATTCAAGTATCTCAGAAGTAGTGAACGAGTGAGAGAAGTGTAGTGAGTGTACTAGCAGTGAAATTAGGTATGGGTAGAGGGGAAATTGGGGATGGGTCTATATAGTGTTCAAATTGAGCGGATGAACATGGAAAATCATCAGTTAAAAACAAGAAAGGAAAGAATTTATCACATGCAATCAAAATCAGTAAAGAAAAGGGAAAATCTCAAACTCTAGTTGGGTCCAACGGCCTTGAATCGAACCAACAATGCAAGAATCAATTGTAGAGTGTATACAAACAAAAGATCGTCCAGATCTTCACAAAATCAGAGTAAATCAGGCCCGTTCTTGAAAGGTAGTTCTTGACAAAAGTAGGGAAAGAGCTAAGTAACACCATAGACACACACATAATAGTAAAGTATCACAAAATAGGTAAGTAGATCATGAATTGATTCCATGTTTAGGTCAGAATCAGAGAGGATTAAGGGTATGGAGGCTAGGGTTTCTCAGATACTAGTGGAGTGGAAATGTTTCAGTGGTGGCTGTTATGTGGGAAATGAGGATATGGGTTTGGGTTGGGTTAATTAAAAAGGAGGAATGAACGAGGGCCTTTGATCTTGAGAGATCAACGACCAGGATAAAAAATTGAACGGGTGGGTCATTGGAAGTGGGTTGCGACCGAGTTTTAGTAAAGAGTCGTTTGGCTTGGGATGGGGGTTGTTGGGCTGAGAATTTGGGCCAAATTTGGTCCAAAATTGGCTTAAAATTGGGACATAGTTTAAATACACATAATTCAAAAAGTAATTAATAAATAGTAAAAATATTACTTATGCAATAAAAAGATTGAAAATAATAATTTAGCATTATAAAAATATAAAATGTTATTTTGGCAAAAATAATGTAATAAAAACGCAATTATGCATGGACATAGGCTATTATTGCAAAAACTACATAAATAACTAAAATTAGATGTAATTATATAAAATGAAGTAAAATGATAAATTTGGATGATTAAGTCATCATAAATGATTTAAAGTGATAATATTTAAGTAATTTAAATGCAAGAATAATAATCTTAAGGCTCTAAAAATTATGAAAAATACTTGTATAAATTTTGTAAATTAAATAATGATGCAAAATGACATTTTGAAAATATATATACTATTTGAAAAAATGTGAGGGAAAATTGGGTATCAACAAGAGTCCCATTAGAACTCAAATTCGGTTACTCTCTCTCTCTCTCTCTCTCTTAGGTCAAATCATGAGTTACCTCTTTAAAAGACCCTTATGATCAACATCTTAGACCTCAGTGTTCCTCTCAAACCCTAAGCAAGAATCAATAAATAATTCTCTATTTCCCTCATCGATCTCATACTCTCATCACTATGCCTAAATCCAGCTAAACTTCTTCGAAAGAAAAATCATCATCCAAGACTAAAGCCAAATACAAGAACATGAAGCCCAAATCAAAGAAAAGTGTAAAACTATCAAGTGAACCTGCACCACACCTTCTCCCTCTCCACCTATATCATCCATTGTACCTACACCATCGTCCCTTGTTCCTGTTGCACCCACCATTCCCACTTCTATTGGTCCTTCACTTCCAAAACCAACCTACCATGCACCTGTGTTCGCTTTGAAAAACACCTCTAAGGAAACCAAGATCAAGGCTACTGATAAGTGTGGATTTTGTCCACTTATTAGTACCTTTTTACTTTTGTTTTAGTCCGAAAGTGCTAATTTATGTTCTTAAAACTAATTAAAGTGTGCAAATTGCAAGAATGTTAGAGATTTGGGATCAAATGAAGAAATCTAACTCAAAAAGGAGTGTTCCATTTCACAAGGCAAGGGGCGTAGCAGACCAAAAGTGCAACCCGCAGAAGTATTTCAGCAGCCGCAGAAGCAAGTGCGGAGCGCAGAATTCTCTCTGCGGCCGCAGATTTGATGTAGAAGCCTAGAAGTAATCGAAGCAGACGTGTGGACCACACACAATATGTGTGGGCGCAGAACATGGTCGCACTGACAAGAATTCAAAAAGTTCATAGAGTGTGCAAAATGACCAAGACTGAAGCCTTGCTAGAAGAGTGGACCGCACATGAATTGTGCGGCCGCAGAAGCTAAAATGCAACCGCATATCAAATTGTGTGGCCGCAAAATCTACCCCCTACAGATTCAAGCAATGTACGGATCGCACATGGAATTGTGCGGCCGCAGAACCTCCCGAGGGGCATTTTTGTCAGCAATTTTTGAGCCACTATAAATAAATGGGAATCACATTTTAGGTCAAGTTTTGAAGTTTTCTTAGCTATAGCCATTGTAGTTTACCATTTTGGGTAATTTGTGATCATTTTAGGACAAAAACATCATAGTTTATCGTTTTAATTTTATATTATGGGTTTAATTAGTATTTCTTATTTGTTTTCTTCATTTTCTAATATGAGTAGCTAGATACTTACTAGGGTTGTGACCCAACTCTAGTGTGTAAACCTTATGGGTATTTAATTTAATGCTTGTTTATGAATGGGTGTTTGTTATTTGGCCTTGTTCATGCTTTAATTATAGAATTAATGGATGTAAATATTGATTCATGCCTTTTTGACTTGGTCTTTACTTGAGAAAGAGGGACCTAGTCTAAGAAAACTTGGCTAATAAGAAATTCATCTAGTTAAGGATTTGACTAGCCTAATTAATTGGTTTGAACTAGAGATAGAGAAAACTTGACTTGAGCTCATATCAACTATTAAGCTTGATACCCATTTAGACTTGAGAAATCCAAATTGGGTAAAATCACTTTATGACCGAGAGGTATCAAGTGGGTAACTTAGACTTGAGAGCTATAATACACCCCAATAAATAAAATAAGTGTTAACGTAATTAACCCATTAGGAGAACACCTAGGTGAAGGTTACATCCCTAGGCCTTTTACCTATTTGAAAACAACTGATCTCATCCAATTTCACTCATCTATTTGAGGATATGAAAACGGTCGATGTAATAATAATATCCAACAGAGTGGGGGTCGAATTCCACTGGGAGCTACGTGAATGGGTGCTATTAGTATATATCTTAATACGTGGATTTTTATATCTTAATTTGCACTTCTGCAATATTGTTTTTTTTTTAAATCTAAGTTAAACTACACTTGCAATTTTAAGAACGAAACTAGGAAATTATTTTTGTTTGTTTTTCAAATGATAGAAAGGCCTAGGGCTACGATCTTCACCTAGGTTTTCGCTTAATGGGTTATAAGCCTTAAAGCTTGTTTTATTGGTCGGGGTGTATTATAGCTATCAACACTCAAGTACCCACTCAATACCTCTCGGCCAGAGAGTAATTTTGACCAATTTGGCTTTCTCAAGTCCAAATGGGTATTGAACAAAGCAGTTGATAATAAGCTCAAGTCGGGTTTTACTATCTCTAGGTTCAATCCTTTAATTAGGCTTATCAATCTCTTGATTGACCCAATTTCTTGATAGCCAAGTTTTCCTAGACTAAGTCTCTCTTTATCAAGTAGAGACCAAGTCAAATAGGCATGAAATCATGTTTGCGACCATTATATCTTCAAATAAAAGCAATAAGAAGGCTATATAATCAACACCCACCCATAGACAAGAAATAAATCAAACATCCATTAAGTTTACACACTAGGTTTGGGTCACAATCGTAGTGAAAATCTAGCTACTCATGCTTAAATTAGAAGAAAAAGAAGAAGAAGTGAGAAATAAACCCATATTAATAATTAAGATGATAAAAGCAATATTCAAAAAGCTCAAAATAACAAAAACTAATAAAAGGAGCAAAGTAAAACGACTGTTGATGTCAAAAGTTACAAAAGTTCACCTAAAAAGGTGAAACTCTTCTATTTATACAGTGCTGGAATTTTTGGACAAAGTTGCCCTTTCAGAGGTTCTGCGGCCGCACAATTCGGAGTGTGGTCTGCACTTCGCTTCAGCCTAGAAGGAGTGGAAACCTGCGGCCGCATAATTCTGAACTGTGGTCGCAACTCTTTCTTTCTGCGGTCCGCACATTTCTGAGTGCGGCCGCAGAGTGTTCTTCTGCGGACCACACAAGTATGACTGCGGCCGTGTAACTGATCTTTTGCGGCCGCACAATAACTATGCGCTCTGCACTTCTATTGAATCTTGAATGAAGGTTATCTGAACTTTTGCTCTTACCCACGTTCTGTGGCCACTCATTTCATGTACAGACCGCACTTTGAACTTGTCTCTGGTGGGATTTGCTTCACAATTTGCGGCCACAGATGATAATCTGTGGTCCGCACTTTAGAGCTTATGTGCCTCTTTTTGTCCTTGGTTCAGATTACTCCTTCTTGAGTTGGATTTCATCTTTGAGGCTCATTTTCCACCATTCCTGCAATTAAGCATATTTCATCAGTTTTCGGGAACACAATTAAATGCTTTTGGACAAAAACAAAAGCAAATACATATTGTTATCTCCCTGAGAAAACCGACCCCGACTCATAGTTGGGTACTATTCTTCCGACGACCTCTTCCACTCATTGTTGAGTGTGGATTGGGAGTGGATCAGCTACTCCAAGAAAATCTATCAAAAGTGACAAGGTTGTGCTTGATGCTTCTAAAGTAGAAACAGTAGTTAAGGAAGTTGTGCTTCAAGGGGAATCAATTTCAATTACTACAAGTCAGGTAAAACTCCCTCCATCAAGGTTAGTTGTTTTAGTATCTACTCTATATGTTGCACTCTTAGATATTGTCCCACCCACAAGTGATAAACCACGAATGAAGGAACCTACTGTAGAAACGAACATAGCAACTCTGGAGAAAGGGGTAGATACCAGTGATGTTATGCCTATGGTTGAAACCAGTACATGAGAAGGCTTATGAAAATCTCTCTTTCCACTAGATTGAGGATGAGGATGATAATGAAGGTGAGGAAGAAAGAGGAATGGTGACCATTCATAGGGAGAATCAGACTTAGGACATGGATAATGATGAGAAAATAGTGAGAATGAGGGAGATTCTGGCGAGGATAAGGAGAGTGAGGCAGAAGAAAAGATAGATGAACAAGTGGATGATTCTGGAGAGGAAGAAAAGAATAGTGAGGAAGAAGGTGATTCTGAGAGTGAAGATGAGGATGAAGAAAAGGGAAGTGAGAGTGACTGAGAGGATAAAGAGAGCGAGGAAGAGAATGAGAATAGAAGTGGGGAATTTGAAGGCTCTATGGCTATTGGAAGCAAGTGGAGAGAAAAGGACTGAAGAAGCTAGGATTTTGTTAACTCCTTTCACTGGAGATGAGGAGGTTAGGAGTGATGAAGATAATATACCCGTGTCTGTTGTAGGGAAGAAAAATAAGAAGACCCCTGTGAAGGCAACAAAGTCTATTACCCATGCAAGAAAATAAGTGCCAACTCCTGCTAAGACTCCTCTCACAAGGAGTAAAAGAAAGGTTGTTGATGAAAAAATCATTAGGGAGTCCACAGGTGCCAAGAAGCCAAAGAAGCAAGTTTCAGCTGTGGAACCTGTTGTTGAGTTGGATGCAGAAGATGATTTTAATTCTACTCTTCCAGAAAAGAGAAAGGTTGTCAAATCTACAAAGACTGCTACACCATCTAAAAGGTCCAGTATAGGAAAGAAAATAAAGAATGTGCCTGATGTGGTTGATAATCTCACTGAGTTCAGGAACATAAAAGTACTAAATGGGAAGATTCTTTCAAACACTGATGAGAAAGGGATGGCTCAGCAAGTTGAAAATCTTGCGCTACACGTATGGAAACACATGTTTTTCAAGGTTTTCCGTCATGTGTGTGTGCCTGCTGTGGTGGAGTTCTACGCAAACCTATAGTTTGATGGCAAAGTGGTCAAGATTAATCTAAGAGGGTTTGTGTTGGTCGAAATCCCAATGCACACGCAAGTGTACGTGGTCGACAAGTAATATAGGATT
>ML316116.1:0-145652 GCA_005239505.1 Nicotiana paniculata | reverse complement strand
ATTAAAGCACATAAAATGCGAGGTATATGATGCTTAAAATCACGAATTCTAGCCACACATCAAGTAGGAGATGCACAATAGTTAGCCTTGGCTTGCCGCCGACTAACTTAGAATAGTAGTAACTAGCACAGAAGAGAGAGAGAGAGAGAGCAGAGAGTTTTTAATTGAGAGAGAGAGTTGAATAGATCCGTTCGTGTGTGTGTCTGTCATGGAATGAATAGATTACATATATATAGTTTGAAACTAGCTGAAAATAAGGGTAGGAATCAAATTAGCCATAATTAAGGGATTGAGAACCAATCAGGGCATAACCAGCCCAAGTACTCCCTTGAATTAAGGAGTTATTCAAACGGCAAGTAACTAATAAGGAAAGGAGGTAAAACAGTGTTCATGACAAGTAATTAAGTATCCCTTAATTGAAGGTTGAACTCAAACGGCTAGTAGGTAAGCATAATTAAGAAAAGTTACCAGTAATTTCAGACTAAATCAAGCAAGCAATTGAGACTAGGTTCGGAAAAATATCAATTAAGGAAGCAATACCAATCACAGTAACAAATGAAGGTAAGATAAACAAATTAGGGGTTGGAAATCAGAAGAATATCTCATGAGCGATCAGTAGGGCTTTTCGAATCATAGTGAATCAGAAATTCAAACTAGTGAATAGAGACTCTTATGTATAGCAGGAATGACCACATTATAAGCAAAGTTATAAGTCAGGTAACAATTGAGTGACAAATAACACAGAATCAAGGACTAGAGTAAGCATAATATTAATTGAAGAGAATCAACATGAAACAACACGGTTATTAAGCAAGAACACAAAAACCCTAGTATATGAAATTTGGAATCATGTGAGTCGGAGAGGCAAGAAGAACCAAAGACAAACAACATATGGTAAAGATCAATGAAACATAAGCACATATGCGAACACCCGGGCAAACCAGTAATTTTCAGGGTTTTATGTCTAAAAAATTAGGGTTTTGCATAGATACTAGTACGAATCAACAGAGTAGACATGATACACACAAAAAAGGCGAAGAGTCATAAACCCTAATAGGAAAACAAAGTAATATCACCAGAAATTCAAGCCATTCATGACAATCGAACACATGTACTGTACTGACCACACCACAAGAAAGGGTTTTAATAATGAAAAATGTGAGGGAAAATCCTGAGACAGTGTTAAAAAATCGACAAAGAAAACCATTTTGAAACTCGTAATATGGATGAATCAGAAGTTTCAAATATTAGGGTTTCAAAGAAAACCTCATAGAAGATGAGAAGAACCTCAAATGTCACTGGCTCAGCCTCAATGGTCACAGACCTCACTCGAAATCAAAGCCTTGAAGGCCTGGGGTAAGCAGGAACACCATGGGTGTGAACAGACGGGTCCTCGCCCCTCGAGGGCCTTAGGAATGACATTACCGACATAAGAAAACCATAGGAGGCAGAGGGTAGTGAAGGTTTCGAGGTTTCCAGCGAAGGGATGGCCGGAGAAGATGAAGAGTTCCATCGGAATCTGAAGAGACAGGANTAGAGAGAGAGAGTTAGAGAGATGAGGGACCGATGAGAATGAGAGGGGTCGGGGGGTTAGTCTAGGTTAATTAAGGTAACAAAAATCTGGGCCATTGATCTAATTTGATGAACGACTCAGATTGTTTTGGGTCTGGGCCGGGTGGTATAGGAATTGAGCTTGGGTATGTTGGGTTAGGGATTAGGCCAATTTTAGGGTAAAATTGAAATAATGGTGGCTAATTATTAAATACCCACTTAAATTAGCTAAAACAATTTATAAAAATATCTGATAATTATGAAAAAATGAATTTGATGCTTAGAAGATAAATTAAAATGATTAATTAGTATTTAAAATATAAAATGACTAATTATTGGATTAAAAAATAGTATAAAACACGTGATTAGGCTATAATAGAAAAGTTATTGCAATTATAGCCAAAGAGTGCCAGTCTGGCTAATTGTGAAATAATTTGGTCTCAATAGGATTAAAAATAATATATTAATTCAAGAAATGTCTTTGAAATCATTTGTAATGAAATTTAAAATTAATTATTAGAGATTAAAAGGCCGAAAAAATTAGAAATCAATTTATAAAAATATGAGAAAATTATGGAAAAATACCAATTGTTATGGAACTTGATTTTGAAGGTATATATCCAAGTTTTAAGAAATAGTTTGAGAAACAATCGGGTATCAACACTTCCAATAATGAGATGGGACGGATTGAAAATATGTTCATACAAATGATGGAGAAAAAAGCCGATTCCTATGCTCAACTAGCCTCTCACAACACTTAAATCTGCAATTTGGAAGTTCAATTGGGGCAAATCTCGCAAGCTTTAAACCCTCGTTCTAAGGGGAATTACCTAGTGATACAGTGGTGAACCCGAAGGGTCGGAACAACACAGGACATGCCATGGCCATTACCACAAGGAGTGGAAAATGCGGGGAAGCAACCACCTCAAATCAAAGAAGAATTGTGGATGATGTTGTAGTGGTTCAAGAAGATGAGATTGCAAGCAATGTGGTTCAAGCTAATGAATAAGTGAGAATCGATATTGATGAAAATGTGGAGGAGACACAATAAGAAGTGAACCCGTCTAGGGAACACGTGATTGACATACCGGAACCGGTAGTGCCAAAGGCCAAGGCACTAATGCCAAGGCCTCCTCCTCCATACCCCTAAAGGCTCGCCAAGAAAAATAGCGAGAACCAATTCAAGAGCTTATCCATTAATGTGCCATTGGTTGAGGCTTAGGAATAAATTCCCGGCTATGTAAAGTTCATGAAGGATTTTTTGACAAAGAAAATATCAATGAATTGTGAGACTATCAAGATGACACATCAAGTGAGTGCTATTGTGCACTTAATGGCTCCAAAATTGGAAGATCCCGGCGCTTTCACAATCCCTTGCACTATTGGGAGCGCTAACTTTTCCAAAGCTCTATGTGATCTAGGGGCGAGTATCAATTTGATACCCTACTCGGTGTTCAAAACTTTGGGAATTGGGTAACCAAGACCCACATATATGAGGTTGAAAATGACGATCGTACTATGAAGAGACCATTGGGTATTATTGATGATGTGTTGGTTCGTGTTGATAAGTTCATCCTTCTGGTGGACTTTGTGATTCTTGATTGCGAAGTGGACTATGAGGTACCTATTATCTTGGGTAGAACTTTCCTTGCACGGGGAAGACTCTTGTTGATATGGAAGCCGGTGATCTCACCTTCCTTGTGGGTGATGAAAATGTGGTTTTCCATGTGTGCAAATCTATGAGGCAACCGAATAGCAATGAAGTTTTTTTGTTTGTGGACTTAGTGACCGAAGTGATTGTTGATAATGCTAGTTCCGTGATGAATGTTGATGATACTTTGGAATCCGCATTGCTTAATCATGATGATGATGAGAAGGAAGGCTATGCGGAATGTGTAAATGCATTGCAAGGAATGGGGTTGTATACTTATAAATCCCGAAAATTATCCTTAAATCTTGAGAACCAGAAGACTCCTCGAACAAAGCCCTCAATCGAGGAGCCTCCCACTTTAGAGTTAAAGCCATTGCCTCTACATCTCAAGTATGAATTCCTTGGACCATGTTCTACTTTGCCGATAATTCTTTCCTCTTGATTGACTAACATGCAGGTAGACTCTACATTGGACATTGCTCCAAAAGAGGAAGAAAGCAATAGGATGGACATTGGCGGATATTCGGAGTATAAGCCCCGCCTTTTGCATGCAACGTATCAACAAAATCTTCCATCCGGTCTACTATACTAGTAAGACCATGAATGATGCCTAAGTCAACTACACAGTTACCGAGAAAGAGTTACTTGCTATTGTCTTTGCTATGGAGAAGTTTTACCCGTACTTGATGTGTACAAAGGTGATTTTCCACACCGATCATGCAACTCTTCAATATTTGATGAGCAAGAAAGATTCAAAAGCAAGATTAATGTTGTGGGTTCTTCTATTGCAAGAGTTTGATCTAGAGATTCAAGACCGTAAGGGTAGTGAAAACCAAGTGGCGGAACATTTGTCTCGTTTGGAGGAGGAGTGGAGGCCACATGACGGCATTGATATAAATGATTCCTTTCCTGACGAGCAACTTCTAGCTATTTCAATGACTGGGATGCCATGGTTCGCTGACTTAGCCACTTATCTTGTGAGTGGTATTGTACCGAATAAGTTCTTGTCAAACTAAAAGAAGAAACTCAAATGGGATTTCCTTGAATACTATTGGGACGAGCCATATCTTTTCCGAATTTGTACCGATGATGTTATTTGCTGATGTGTTCCAGAGGAAGAACAAATGGACATTCTTGAGGATTTCCACTCTTCACCATATAGTGGTCACCATGGTGGAGCTAGAACAACAACAAAAGTGTTGAGCTGTGGATTCTATTGGCCTGCTCTCTACAAGGACGCTAGACATCTCGTCAAGCATTGTGATGAATGTCTAAGGGCCGGTGGGATTTCTAAGAAAAATGAGATTCCCCTCACCACCATCTTGGAAATTGAAAGTTTCTATGTGTGGGGCATTGATTTCATGGGTCCGTTTGTGAGCTCTTGTGGGAAAACTTACATATTGGTAGATGTGGATTATGTGTCAAAATGGGTTGAAGTCGTGGCTCTACCCAACAAGGAATATCGAAGTTTGGTGACATTTTTGAAAAAGAAAATATTCACGAGATTCGGTACTCCAAGGGCCATTATTAGTGACGGGGGATCGCACTTTTGCAACAAAGCTTTTGATACCTTACTCAGAAAGTATGGTGTCACTTACAAAGTGTCAACTCCCTATCATCGTCAAGAAAGCGGGCAAGTGGAAGTCTCCAACCTGGAGATCAAGAGTATTTTGTCAAAGACAATGAATGCCAACCGGACAGATTGGTCAAAGAAACTTGATGATGCTCTTTGGGCTTATAGGACGACTTACAAAACCCCGATTGGTATGTCTCCATACCGGTTAGTGTTCGAGAAAGCTTGTCACCTTCCGGTGGAACTTGAGCAAAAAGATATGTGGGCATTGAAGAAGCTTAATCTTGAATGGGATGTCGCCGCCAATTTAAGGGTGACACAATTTATTGAGCTTGATGAATTCCCCTACCATGCTTATACAAGTTCGTCCTTATACAAGGAAAAGATGAAGTACCTCCATGGCAAGTACATCTGAAATAAGGAGTTCAAAGAAGGTGATCTTGTGCTATTGTTCAATTCTCAGTTGCGGATATTTCCGGGAAAGCTGAAATCTAAGTAGAGTGGTCCATTTGAGGTTGTGCATGTGACACCCTTTGGTATATTAGACTTGAAGAACAAAAATGATGAAGTGTTTAGAGTCAATGGTCACCGGGTGAAGCATTATCTTGGAAAAGTTAATGATGGCCACATTGTGGTGTTAATTCATTTCAAGTGATTGATGGTAACATGCGTCGTGCCGCAACATTAAATCAGGCGCTTCTTGGGAGGCAACCCATGTTTCTTTTCATTTTTCATTTTCTTCTATGTTAGATAGGTTTTGTTTTGAGCTCACTAGTTTTGAAGTGAATTGAAGGAGTGAGTATGCATTGCAGGGACTATGCTCGAAAAAATTGTCCAAGTGTGTAAAAACTGGGGACTGCACATTTATTGTGCGGACCACACAAAAATGAGTGCAACTGCAGAAAGGAATCTGTGGCCGTACAATTCTTTGTGCGTCCATACAACTGGAGACCCAAAAATATGAACTCTTTGAAGTTTTGAGTTGCAGAGAATAGGTCATTCTGCGGCCGGACACAAAAATGTGCGGACTGCATAAATTTTTGCTGCCGCACTCACTTTTGTGCGGACCGCAGAATCTCAGCAAAAGTCCAGGTAAAGAGTGCATACGGCACTCAAAATTGTGCGGCCGCACTCAGCTTCACTTTTGACCGACTTGGTCAACCTATAAATATAACCTCAATACACTATTCACAACTTTACACACTCTGAGTTCTTGAGACCTAAGCAAACACAGTTCACAACAAATTAGTTCACACTCCTAATTCATTTCACTAGTGTAGATGCTTACATGCATCATTCATCACTGGCATGTTCAATTCATCCTTAGAGTTTTTAATTTTTGTTCTTGATTAGTAAATGTCAAATTTTCTTCATATGTGCTTAAAATTGTGTGGGTAATGACATGTACGCTCATGGGGGACTGGGTAGATCATTAATCATGTTTAATTTTCAAATAGCATGTCTAAATTGTACAAAAATTAGGGGACTGGGTAGATATTTAATCATGTTTAATTTGCAAATAGCATGTCTAAATTGTGCAAAAATTGCAAAACCCTAAACTTAGTGCCTTATTATTTAAAATTGTGCGGCCGCACACAAAACTGTGCGGTTTGCAGATCTTACTTAGGAAAAATTGTGTTGCATGAAAAGTGCGTACCACACTCAAAATTGTGCGGTCCGCAAAAAAAATGTGCGGCCGTAGAAAAATATGTGCAATCGCACTTTCGAACTTCAGAAAACCAGTGTTATGAGCTTGGGATTGTGCGGCTGCACTCAAAATTGTGCGGTCCGCACTTCAGGACATGGAAGCCTTCGGCCGTACTCAAAATTGTAGGGTCCGCACTGTATCTTCTGTAGAGTATTTTCCTGTAATTGTAATGCAACAGTTAACTGCCTCTAAACATTAACTGACTTATGTGTTTCATATTTTAGACAATGGTTCGATCACGAGGCAGAGGCGACACATCTAAAGGGAGAGGTGAACCCTCTCGAGGCCGACGAAAAGGCGCTCACCTTCTGGGAGTGCAATCAAAAGCCATAGCCAAAAAGGTGACCACTAGGAGAGGTAGGGCCATAGAGCCCTCAGAATCTAGCTCATATGCCCCATCTAGGGAAGCCTCTAAGGGTCACTCAGTGGAGGTCCAACCTGAGACCCAATCCCAACCACCACAAACCACTAGAAGATATCATTTGTGCAACGAACCCTCCACCACAACAAGTTCTGCTAAGGGTTCTGATGCCGGTAGCCAGGGTTCAGAGCCCTCTTCTACACCTACTCCTCCTGCACTAGTTGCAGTAGATGATGATGATTATGCCCCTGATGATGTTAGAGGAAGTGACACTCGAGTGGGCGTCCTAGAGAGGTCAAAGAATAAGGAAGCATGGGAAGATCGATTTGTGAGTCTGACAGCCTTTCATAAGGCTTAGAGAGTGGTGTCCCTAGAGATCGCTCACACTTGAGCGACAATTCTTATTGAAGGACTTGGATAGATACAATCCAAATGTCCTTAAGCAGTTCCGGGAGAGAAAGGGACGGGTGTGGTTCACCCAGCCTGTCATGGATGCAAAAGAGCACTTGGTACGGGAATATTTTTCCAATGTGGCACATATCAAGAAGGGTACCAAAGTGACCAAAGTGAGAAACTTGAAGGTCAGATTCGATCAGTGCACTCTAAACACATATCTAAGATTCGAGGAGGTAGAGGCCATCCAGTACTTGGAGAAGCTTGATATGGGTGATGCAGCTCGCCCTTGGTTAGCAGAGATGTTGGCTTCTCCAGGACAACCACCATCGTGGATCACAACAAGGATTCCTATTACACGGGCCACCATCAATTTTGAAGCAAAAGGGTGGCAAACCTTTGTGTGCAGTCGTATTGACCCAAGCTGGAATGAGAACAATCTTTCAATTCCTCGAGAAGTTCCGGTGGCATCTATGGGTGCCATCATGTCGGCCAACATGACAGTGGTTGTCCGAAAAGGTGAAAGCTCCTACCCATATCCCAACACTCTCACAGAAGATTTCACAAATGCAAAGGTGGAGCCGAGGAGTTTTGATACAAAAGTGCGGGCCAAGAAGTCCTTATCATGGACTTCTTGCAAGGTGCGGACAACCCAAAGTTGAAGGATAACGAAACTACCACCGTTGGCCAGTCTGATGAGCCATCGGTGGTGGTTACAGATTCTGATGCTGAGCCATCTACAACTCCCATGCCTTCCATAGTAGCCGGTTCTTCCATCAAGACAACTGACAGGCCACCACCTCTATCTTCTAGACCATCAGCATCAGTGTCAGTGCCTGCCTCATCCTCATATCCTTTCACTGTGCTACAGTCTCCCAGACATTGATGAGTCTCACCAACTGGATGCAGACAACTACTTCTAAGTTGTCTGACATATCTAGTGTTGTTGCAGCACAGTATTCAACCCTATCAGTTCCACAGGTCCCTCCGTTAGTAGAGGAAACATTGAAGAAGATTCTGGAGAACTAGAAAACCATTATGGATACACTGGTGGCACATGAGGGAGCTATTGAGGAGTTGGGCAAACAGGTAAAGAAGATGAGGAAATCCCAGGCTTCAAAGAAATCAGTGAAGAGATTGAGAAAGGAGGTGACAAATATTGCAATAGATGGTGATTTACGATTTGACCTACTGATGGAGACAGATCAATCAGTACCAGCAGTCCCAGCAGCACCATCAGCAGAGGCACCAGCTGGCCAGTCTGACGAGCCAGACCTTGCTACCGACACTGCCCAGGAGGTGCTTTAGATGTTCGTCAACCCCGTCGTTCCCCAACCTGAGTATGATGAGATCCAGTTGTAGGAGCCCGAGGAAGATGATGCTTCCATGCATCTTGCGACCACATAGGGAGTTTTCTTTACTCTGTACCCTTGCTTATTCTGATTTTTGTTAAGCATTGAGGACAATGATTATTTTTATTCAGGGGGTGGTCTATTTTGGTTAGGGTGATTTGATGGCATTTTGATGACATTGGCCTGTAATAATTTTAATACTCTTATTCCTTTATCTTTATTTTCTCTTTTATTATGTATATATTCCTCCCTCTCTTTTGATGTATATATTCTATTCCCCTTGGTTTGTATATTCATTCGCCTTACTTTCAGTAGTACACTTCATAGCTTCCTTATTTTGTTTTCTTAGTAGTCTATCTTATTATTACTTTACTAGCTTCTTATTTACTTTAATAGCTTCTTTCAGTAGTACACTTCATAGCCTCGGTTCCTTCCAAAGGTGGATTGTGTGAACCGGGTGGCTCTTCCCAACGATGGATGGCATGACAATCTTCTTATGGGATTGAGTCTATTTTTTATGTTTAGGTAAAAATAGTAGTATTAATGAATAAAAAGGTTCAAGCATGACTCACTTGGTACCACCACACATAACCACACGCTTATGGTTAAAAACAAGCTTTTGGAAAAGAGTGGCACTAGTTAGTGACCTTGTGACTCTTGTGTTGACTTAGGCAATCATCGAGTGGTTTAATTGAACCATTAGGGATTTTCAATCATGAATGCGGTTGTTGTGGGCCCTTGACTCTATTCCCCTTAACAATCCGGTTGTGTGAGAGGTAAGATATTTTGTTACAAGTCCAAGTACCCTTGCAGATGGTCTAGAACTTGCCCCGAATGTGTTTCTAGGAAAAATTTTAAGTTTTTCTTAACTTAAGAAGTGATTGTAGGATCTTCTTAACCCGTTTTTGTTTGAAACTTTCCATGTCCCACCAATGATATTATTCCCAGTTAACACGTTTGAGCCTACAGCCTTTTTCATTCGATAACCATGTTACAAGACTTTAAGCATTTTATAGTGACCGTTTTATAGAAACAAATGGCGAAACCATAAGTTTGGGGAAGAGACGAGAGTTTGAAAGTGAAATCAAGGCACAAAATGAGAAAGAAATGAATAAAAGGAAAGGCGAAGAAAAAGAAATACAAAACAAAAGAAAAACGCAAAAAGAAAGTGAATAATGTGGGGTTGAAGGGATTCAAAAGAAAGAAAAAATGCAAAGCATGGAGAAAACAAAGAAGGAGAATATGAATATCATGACCCAGAAAGAGTGATTTCAAGTCTCTCTAGTTTCCCTAAGAAAAAAGAAGTGACTCAAAGAGTCGGCAAAGCAAGAGCTAAAAAGAGGAAATGGAGTGCTTAAGAAAAGATGAACCCATTCTATTCCAGTTTTTCCCATCCTAGTCCAAAAGCCTTCATTAGATGCCGAAAAATTCCTACGTGATTTCAAACCGAGTAAGTTTACACTAGTGGTGATTTACATGAAGGGCAAGCATATGTTGCTTAGAGCCGTGCTTGTGACATTCTTTTGAGAGTGATGAGCGATTCTTTCACAAGTCATTGAATTGAGTGCTACATTATTGACTGAGATGAGCTTCCGGAGAGTATAGAAGGAGTTTGGGATCAACAATGACCTACATGAAAGTGTGAACGTCCTTGATGAATAAGCTCAACTCTCGATGATCAAGTGTCACATTAGAGCTATTGTGTTTTAACATTCAAACACATGGCCTTGTTGATAATTCATGAGTGTGTGGGTAATTGTTGGTCCCAATTGATGTGTGTTTGATTCAACATAGGCCATTTGAAACAACTTTTTTCTTGTGGAGGTGGGAATTACCTTATTTGCTTGAGGACAAGCAAAAGCTTAAGTTTGGGGGAGTTGATAAGTAGGGATTTTGATTGCTTATTTGCTCACTTTTACTTATATTTTAGCTAAAAAATGCTTAAAAGTATTCCGGAGAACTAATGAAATGTGCTTTCTTGCAGGAGTATTGTGAAATGGGACAAAGAGGTGAAAATCAACTCAAGAAGGAGTAATTTTGGACAAGGACTGAAACAGAGAAAAAAGAGCAAGAGTGTGGATCGTACACTATTGTGTGCGGCTGCAAACCATCTGACAGATTTCTTCTGTAAAGTGCAGACCGCACAATTATTGTGCGGCCGCAGAAGATGAGGTTCAGAGAGATGAGTTTTGGGTCCTTAAAGAAGTGCGGACCGCACTATTACTATGCGGCCGCGGAAATTAAGAGTGCGGCCGCACTCAGAATTGTGCGGTCCGCAGAAGTATCTCAGGTCAAGCTCAGAATCAAGAGTGCGGCCGCACTCAAAAATTTACGGTCCGCATAATCCGAAGAAGTGCAGCCGCATCCCAGAATTATGCGGCCGTAGAAGTCCATCTTGTCAAGACAGCTTCAATGTGCGGACCGCACACAGAATTGTATGGCCGCAGAACCTCCGCATGGGCAATTTTGTCCGATAAGTTTTGCTGGGTATAAATAGATTTTTTTTGTCAAATTTAGATTAAGTTTGAACATCTGAAAGTACATAGCTATTTTTCCTTTACTGTTTTGAGTAATTTTGTAATAGTTTATCATTTTAACATTAGATTTTCTTCCATTAATCATCTATTATGAGTTTAACCTTATTTTCTTCTTTAATTTCTTCATTTTTACCTATGAGTAGATAAACCCATAGCTAGGGTTGTGAACCAACCCTAGTATGGATGCCTGATAGGTGTTGATTTTGGGCTTGTTTGTGATTGGGTTTATGATATTTAGCCTATTTCTTGCTTGCATTTAAGAATTAATGGTTGCCAACATTGATTCATGCCTAATTGAATTAGTTTCTACTTGAGAAAGAGATACTAAGTCTAGGAAAACTTGGTTAACAAGAAATTGGGGTGAACTCAAGAAATTGATAGCCCCAATTAAAGGGTTGAATATAGAGATAGTAAGATCCGACTTGAGCATGTATCACTTGTTTTGTGAATTACCCATTTAGACTTGAGAAAGCCAAATATGGAAAAACCACTCAAACTATCGAGAGGTATAGAGTTCTCGCGTATGAATTCTATATTACACCCAACAATCAAACCTGCCCTAAAGCTCACAATCTTGTTAGGTAACCAACTAGGTGGAAGTCACAGCCCTAGATCTTTTATAAACTTGAAAAACAACAACACCGAAAATATTGTTCTTTAGCTTTTCATTTACAAACAATAGTATAAATTTTAAAAGTAGAAAGAAACAACCAATTATGTGGAAGTGCAATTTGGGCACATCATACACCTAGTCTAAGTATATATCTAATCCAATATAAGCTCTCTATGGAATCGACCCCGACCGATGTTGGGTAATTATAATTTCATTGACCGCTTCACAATCCAAATCAGTGGTGTGAATTTGGGCGACATCATGGATCACCTGAATATCATAGTTGGGCTCCCACGGACTTCGAGGAAGTTCGATGTTATTTGGGTGATTGTGGATCGTTTGACCAAGTCTGTGCACTTCATTCCAGTTTGTACTACCTATTTTTTTGAGTGGTTGGTTGAGATTTATATCCGAGAGATTGTCCACCTCCACGGTGTGCCAATATCCATCATTTCAGATCGAGGCACGCAGTTTATATCACAGTTTTTTAGGGCGGTGCATCGAGAGCTGGGCACCTAGGTTAAGTTGAGCATAGCATTTCACCCTCAGACGGACGGTCAATCCGAGTGCACTATTCAGTTATTGGAGGACATGTTACGCGCTTGTGTCATTGATTTTGGGGGTTCTTAGGAGCAGTTTCCGCCTCTCGTGGAGTATGCCTACAACAATAGCTGCCATTCGAGCATTCAAATGGCTCCGTATGAGGCTTTGTATGGGAGATGATGTAGATCTCCGGTGGGTTGGTTTTAGCCTGGGGAGGCTAGGCTATTAGGTACTGACTTGGTTCAGGATGCATTGGACCAGGTAAAATTTATTTAGGAGCCGCTTCGCATGGCGCAGTCCAGACAGAAGATTTATGCCAACAGGAAGGTCCGTAATGTTTCTTACATCGTTGGGGAGAAGGTCCTGCTGAAGGTTTCACGCATGAAGGGTGTTATGAGGTTTGGAAAGAAGGGAAAGTTGATCCCTCAGTACATTGGGTTGTTTGAGCTACTTCGGAGGATCGGGGAGGTGGCTTACGAGCTTGCCTTTCCACCTATTTTGTCGGGTGTGCATCAAGTATTTCATGTTTCTATGCTCTGGAATTAAGTCATGTCATATGTCTCATGTTTTAGATTTCAGCGTTATTCAGTTGGTTGGTAATTTGACTTATGATGTGGAGCCGGTGGTTTTGGATCAACAATTTCAAAAGTTGAGGTCAAACGATATAGCTTTAGTGAAGATGCAGTGGAGACATCATCCCTTGGAGAAGGCTACTTGGGAGACCAAGGGGGATATATGGAACAGATATCCACGCCTATTTGAGACTCCAGGTATGTTTCTAGACCCGTTCGAGGATGAACGTTTGTTTAAGAAGGGGGGGGATGTAACGACACGGACGGTCGTTTCGAGAGTTTTAGCCCCGATTTTGGAGTGAATTGAGACACTTAGTCTCATAATTGAAATCTTAAGTTGGAAAAGTTGACCGGACATTGACTTATGAGTAAAAAACCCCGGATTTGAATTTTGATGGTTTTGTTAGCTTCGTTGGGTGATTTTGGACTTAGGAGCGTGTCTTGATTGTGATTTGGAGGTTTGTAGTGGAATTAGGCTTGAAATGGAGAAAGTTGAATTTTTGGGGAATTTGATCGGGAGTGGACTTTTTGATATCGGGGTCAGATTCTGATTCTGGAAGTTGGAGTAGGTCTGTGGTGTTATTTGCGACTTCTGTACAAAATTTGAGGTCAATCAGACGTGATTTGATAGGTTTCGGCGTCGGTTGTAGCAATTTGGAAATTCAAAGTTCATTAGGCTTGAATCCATGTGAATTTGTGTTTTTGATGTTGTTTGAGGTGATTTGAAGGCTTGACTAAGTTCGTATGATGTTTTTAGACTTGTTGGTATGTTTGGTTGAGGTCTCGGGGGCCTCGGGTTGATTTCGGATGATTATCGGAACGAGGTTTGAAGTTGAAGAGTTGTTGAAGATTTGCAAGTGCTGGTGTAATCGCATCTGTGGAGTGGGAACCACAGATGCAAGCTTGCAGAAGCGAGAAAAGGGCCGTAGAAACGGTTAAGAAGGAAGCTGGCAGAGGTCGCAGGTGCGAGGTCCCTTCCGCACTTGCGTGTCCGCAGATACGGGTATTGGATCGCAGAGAGGCAGCTTTGTAGAAGCGGACGACCCTTCGTAGAAACATGTCCGCAGAAGCGGCCTTGGCGCCGCAGAAGCATGAAAGGTCGTGGATACGGTCAAGTGAACTGCAGAAGCAGTTTTGCTGGCCAGAAATAAAAACACAAGGATTCGCGATTTTCTTCAATTTCAAACATTTTGAGCTCGGGCTAAGGCGATTTTTGAGAGGGCTTTCGAGGGGATTCTTGAGGTAAGTCCCTTGTGCTTGTTTTTGATCAATAATCTTGTATCCCTATTGATTTTCTCACCTAGTTTGTGTGTTTTTGAGGTGTAATTTGGGGGTTTGAGGCTTGAGATTTGGAGAGTTGATTTGGGGGATTTGGATGACGAGTTGGTGTTGGATTTTGATAAAAAATTGTATGGTTGGAATCATGATTGGATGGGTTTCGAGTTTTGTGAATTTTTTTGGATTTCGAGACATGGGCTCGGGTCTCGTGTTTGAACCAATTTCGAATTTTTGAGTTATAACTTTGTAATTTCTTGTAGAATTGATTCCTTTAGCCCGTATTGATATTGTACTGTTTGTGGCTAGATTCGGGTCATTTGGAGGTCTATTTGCAAGGCAAAGGCGTATTGGAGTAGGGATTTGCTCGGATTGAGGTAAGTAATACTTCTAAACTTGGCTCTGAGAGTTGGAGACCCCGAAATATGTGTTATATGATTGGTGTTGAGGTGATGCACATGCCAAGTGACAGGCGTGCGGGCGTGCACCATGAGAATTGTGACCTGGTCGATTCCATGGCACTGTATTGTGGACTTATCTTGTTGATGTCCTTGTTTTCATCATGTGATAAAGTAATTAAGCTGTTAATCATGCTAGAGATCATGTTTAGGATATATGTCGATACCGTTGAGACCCGTAATGGTCGTTTCTTGCTGTTGTCATACTGATTTCTTTGATATTTCGTACGCAGTCATATTCATTCATTTCATATCATATATCAGTCTCTTTTGCTACTATTGATACATCATATCATTATTTTCGGGCTAGTTTCATGACATTGTGAGCCTATGAGAGAGAGACTGGATAGATTGATGACTGAGTGAGGCCGAGGGCCTGATTATGAATGACATTTATGGGATCGGGCTGCATGCCGCAGCAGTTATAATGATTTATGATAGTGCTTGGGCTGAAGGAGACCCTACGGAGTCTGCACACACACCCAGTGAGTACGGTTCATTATATTGAGGGATGGATCTTCCTTGGATATAGATCTTATATATTTGGGGATGGATCTTCCCCATGGACTAGATTGACCCTACTCAGCACTGGGTGATCGGTGCTCGGTTGATGTATATACTCCCGGATGGATCTTCTCTGGGCCGGATTGGCCATATACAGTACTGAGTGATTGAGAACTTGAGAGTGTGATCATATGAGGCGGTCAGCATGGTGCATCATATACATGTGCATTGACATGTAGAAGTTGAGGAGTTATATTCTTTATATCATTCAGAGTTGATCTATCTTACAGTATCGGGTTTAACTGTTGAACTTGAAAGCATGCCTATGTGTCTACATTATTATTTCTATAATGAACTGTATCGGTTGAGTTCGTCACTACTTTCAGTCCAAAGTTTGGATTAGTTACTTATTTAGTTGGTTGTACTCACGCTACACCCTGTACCTCGTGTGCAGATCTAGGTGCTTCTGGTCACGGCGACTGCTGAGTGTGGAGTCAGGATCTCGGGAGACTATCGAGGTAGCTGCATGACGTTTGCATACCTTGATCCTTCTTCATTATCTTTACTTGTATTTCAGTTTTACTCTTTAGACATTGTATTAGACTATCTGCCGTTGTAGATGCTCATGTACTCGGTGACACCCCGATTTTGGGAGAGATTGTATTGGGTTGCGTATTTATTTTCTTTTATCAAAAAGGTTTTTCCTTAAATATTAACTACTTTCGTATTTTTCAAAACTTTTGATTTGTTGAAATAGTTGAGTGATTGGCTTGCCTAGTTCCACGATAGGCACTATCACGACGGTTGGTTTTGGATCGTGACAGTCTTCTGATTTTCTGGTTTTGAATACAAAATTCTAACAAAACTTTAAAAAAAAAAGTAGATACAAGTTAAATCAAATAAGATGCCCCGTAAAGTTTTTATCTTTTCCTTGTAGTGTGCACATATACCTTAATCTTAAATTGTGATGTTACTTATACAAATAATAATTAATGGTCAACTTTTTAAAATCTCTTTTCTCTTTTAATATAAGAATTTAAAATAAAAACCGCATGCCACTTTTCATAGTAGTTGTAGATTTGATAAACCTAAATCGACAATGTTTATCTTGGTAGTACAATGTAAAGCTTGTCCTCAGTTTCTTTCTTTTTAATTATGAAAAAGTAAAGAGAAATAGTATCTGAAAAAGAGAATATAAAAGCCGCCAGCTCTATCAAATAAAAAAAAAATAAAAAGGCAAATGATCATCCTCGTCGACCCTCCCATTTTATTAGCCATATATTCCCTATTGTCAAACTATTTTGGGACAGTTAAAAGCCTATAAACCGATTTTTAACTGCCAAAACTCTCTTTCTTTTATGTATATTTATTTATTATGATAAAATTAGCTAGAAAGATCTCTGAATTTGAAGACTCTAGTCTAGGGAGAAAGAGATCCACATCAACCATATGTGGCTTCTTAGCGGATTGAATGAACTATGTTAAATATCAAGAATAATAATGTCACGATCCTAATTTTTCACCTTAGGATATTGTAATTGCACCTAATCTCTAAAACTAGATACGATAAACCTAATATTTAGTAGTAATATTATAGGAATAACCCACTGAGAGACTTAAATAAAATAGAATAACTCATATAAACTTCCAAAATAGGACCTCAATAACATATTCCCAAAACCAGTGAAGCTGAGTCATAAGTTCTTCAGAATTAACCTAGAATATCTACTACAACACTGTCTTGAATAAGAAAACAACTAAATGAAAAGATAATGGAAAGTGACTTCGAGGCCTGTGAACACCGAACAGGTATACTTTCAAGTCTCCGGAAGATAGGTACCAAGTCAATCACTAACATCCCGCACAAGCAGACATACTTGAATTTACATAAAAGATGTGCAGAAGCGTAGTAAATAAATGAAATTTTTATATAATTTATTTGGAAAGAGAGCAAACTTAGACCTTTTGCAACCATAAGGGAAAATTAAGTTAGGCCTTTCGAAAATTACTAGGATAAGTTTGGATTTTTTTCCCTATATAATGTTGGTCTGTTAGTGACTAGGAGACAAATTAGATCTTTTTGGAAAGTATTAGGGCAAATATAAACCTTTTCTCTGAAAATAATGTTTACCTTGAAAATGGTATTAATATTTATATTTGATTTGTAGTTCTAAAATTACGTGATTTATTCAATTACTAGTTAGTAATCAAGAAGTAATAAATGTAAGTAAGAAAAATGAGGTAAGCAAACCAAAGTTGTCACAAGATTGGGGCCTCGAGCACAAAGGAATCAGGGGCCTCGAGGTCGGATAATAGCAGTAAATGAAGAACAATAAATGAAAAATAGTAAATAAGGAGAAATAAAGCTGAGAGACAATGTTGAGCACGAAAAAACAGAGAATGTTCTATTGCAGTAAGAATGTTGTTCTTTACAAAATGATAGGGATCCCCTTTATATAGGAGGGGAGAATTCCAATATAGTACATGTCCAATTATGACAAAGAAATTCTATTGGAACAGTTGTATAACAGCTTAGTACGGACTTGTACTATCTTTGCAGACATTATCATCTCTAACCACGTGTTCTTAGGAAATTCCCGCCATTCCATGACGATCATCGACTATAAACTGCTTCGAGGCAGGCCGCGATGGGCCTTCGACATACTTCCTCGAGATATGTACTTCAAGGTCGAACTTCGGTTTCTACTTCGAGCCTCTCGAGATTGGGCTTGGCATGCCATAGAGGCCTCGATATTGGGGTCCCCGATATCGACCGTATACAGATAGTACCCGCGTTTCATAGATTGAAATGATAAGAAGCGATTTGAATTCTCGACCCTTAGAGACCCTGTGTGATGATGTCATCCCTATGACATAGGTGTTGAAGCGACCGAAGTGACCCGTCAGTTCTCTTCCCAAAAAATCATAATTCCTCGTCAGAGCAGGTTGGCCACTAACATCAATGAACAATCGCCGTTTTCTCCTATAAATACTTGCTTCCTTCCCTTCATTAAGAACTTTATCATTCTGCAGCAAATATCTTCTTCTATAGACTCACCTTTCTTCACCACTTCTTTCGTCGTGTCAACTTAAAATTGTGACAGTGTTTTCTTCTCCTCCTTACCCTAAATAACCCATGTCTAAAACATCCAAATCAATTCATCGGAAGGAAGAAGGCTTCAAATCCATTCCCCAGAAAGAAGGAACATCTTCTTCTTCTTCTCGACCCGCCTGTGGAAAGCCGCTGACGCTTACTGAGATTATTCCGAGAAAATTTATTTTGTAGAAGAACTTTATAGTAGAGAAGCCTCCTGATGTCGCTGGTCATCGAGAAGACACCACGAGGTATAAGATCAATTGAGGAGATACAACTCGATGATGTAAAGAGAGAGTGCGGACGGGAAAAGGAGGTCGTTTTGCAGATACCCTCTCATGAAGAGGATATTACGACCTACATAGAGGGGTTTTACATTAGGTCCCCTCGACCCGATCGTGCTCGAGTTCTGCCAAAGGTACCAAGTTACCATGGCCCAGATCCATCCGTCCTTCTGGCGGATCGTGTTGATGATGAGTTTTTTTGTCGACAATGCCGGGATCGAATTCACCCTTAGCCACCTCATTCGATTGTATCGGCCTCAATATTTCCGAGGTCTAATCAAACTCCAATGTCGGGCCACCAAATCTTTCTTTGCCAGCAGCAACGAGAGTAGGGATCGGGGCTGGATGAGCCGGTTCGTTAGACTGAAGACCATCGACATCATTCCTTCGGAGTTCTTGTCGTTCCCCGAGATATGGAACTTCACACGTGAGTAAAATATGATGCTTCATCTTCCTTTCATTAATTTTGTTACACATCGAATGACTATTTTCCCTTTCTCTTCTTTCAACGACCCCCTGGATGCCTGATGCAGTCCTCGACCTCCCGGACTGGGCTCGTAGACTTGCAGCTACCTCGACTTACGATAAACGCAAGTGGATGGACTTGTCGAGGGGCAGGTGGGAGGCGAAGCACCATGGTATATGTTATAATGATACTTCTTCCCTTTTAAGAGATACCTTTCTTTACAGGACCTAACTTCTTTGTTTTAGGTATTGGTGAGTTCTTCGACATGAGGCCGCCCCCGCTTGGTGAGGAAGAGGAACCTTCGGCTTCGAAGCCGAAGAAAGATAATAAGAGAAAAATATCCTCGAAGGACGAGGACTCCCGAAGAAAAGCAAAACCAACTCGGGGACATAGGAAGAATGTAGTCACCAATGAGGACTTATTCATCTGTAGATCCACGGGCAATGATGATGATGAAGTGGAGGGTTTGATGTTGGTGACTCGAACCAAAAAGCCTTTCGAGGTAGCTAAGACCGCAGCAACCGAAGCCCCTAGCCTCGAAGAAGGAGATAAAAAGAAGAAAAAGGATGAAGGCCCTTCATCTCCGGACTTGCCAACTGCTTCCCAGACTTCGGGGAATACTTCGAAGAGAATATGTGTCGAAGTACCTATGCCCGATCAGAGCGCCCTAGGAGATTTCCCTGAGGTCATTACAGTGGTTCACTCACCATCATTCCCAACCTTCTCTGAGGACACCATTAGGGATGCTCGGGACTTGAAGACGCCTGGGTTAGGCGGAGTCCCAAGTGAGAATGACCCCTTCAAGGGTTGCTTCACTGGGGTCGGTGAGGTCGAACCGACTGATGCAAAGTCAACCTTCGAGGAAGCTCAACGGCTTTGTTCAATGGTGAGTTTTTAATAGTGCTATAATTTTTCCGATTTCATATTTTCTTTCTTTTTCTGATCAAACTTTTCTTTCCGTAGGCCTTCGACAAATTTAAGCCTGAGCTACGTCGCTGTGAGGCCGAGCTGCGTAGATCTTCTAATGAGGAGAAGACCCTCAGACTTCTTTGTGCCAAGAAGGAAAAAGGAGTTGGCACAGCTTCGATCGGAGTTGACCCGAGCTCGGGACTACGAGGACGAGCTCGAGAAGCAAGTAACCTTAGTTTTGAAAGAGTATGGGATTCTTATCAAATCTTTGGAGGCTAACACTCCGATGACTCAGTTGCAGCAGAAGGTAGAAATATTGGAGCGTCTTCGGGGTGAGTTCTCTCAAGTTAACTCCGAATGCAATGAGTGGAAGCCACAAATGGATGTCCTTTATGCGGCCAAGAAAGAAGCAATAGCTAAAGTTGTCTGCCCTCGAGATTCAACTCCAAGATGCTCAAGAGAGCAATTCGATTCAGGCGGGCAGGATAACTGAGCTCGAGGATGATCTGACGAAAGTGAAGGCCGAGATCGAGAAAGCCGAAGCCAAAGAGATACAAATGAAGGCCGGCAAGAAGGTAGCCATCTATTTGAAAGATGATGCTGATGCCCAAATGGAGTTGAGAGAGGCCTTAGATCGGGGGAGGAGAAGCAACGAGTATGTTCGATGCAAGTCTCGGAGGGAAACCCTCGAGGAGATTCATGCCAAGGGCTTCGATCTCTCAGAGGAGATAGAGCAGGCCAGGGCGGACAAGATTGGTGCCAAGTTCCTCGTTTCTTCTAATGATGAAAACAATGTTGAAGGCGATGAGGAGGAGGCCGATGAGGAGGAGGCCGATGAGGAAGTTAGTCCCGAGGGGGTTGATGAAGGCAAAGTCCCCGATGATAGACTAGGTCTTCTTTTGATTTTTGTAAAGGGCTCCCCGTGGGAGTGTTGTAGGTGTACCTTTGTACTATTGTTTATATATAAAGAAATCTTTCATCTTATTTTTGCATAACTTTTCATCTTGCCTTTGTCTTTGATTTTTGATGCTTGTCGATGATCAGTTCGATGTGTTGGACTCAGAATATAAAAAACTTAGGTTTATGTGCTCGATGATCGATCAACAGTAAGTGACCATCTAAGGTCCGATCTTCGAACTGAGCTTTAGCTCGGGACTTTTGAGTTCGAACTTAGGTGGGGCCTTGAGCACAGTATGCCCGTTTAGGTATCAACCCTTAGGTTATAAAACATTGGCCCTTAGTCTATATCCAATTTGGCCCTTAGGCTCTTTAGATCGGCCTTTAGGTTCTTTTTAGATTGGGTCAATTCGACCTATAATATGGCTATAATTTTCCCATATTCTGGTTAAAGACTTTTAAAGTTTTTTATGCCTTGGCATGTTTTGTGTTCGCCCGACTCTTTGACGACTCAAATAGGAACCTTGATTATAAGTCGATATGTGACGATAATTGAGTACCTCGTGAGGTTCTCTCGAAGGTTGATTTTTTGAAGCCTTTATACTGAAGGCTGATTTTTTTAAAGCCTTTTGATTGTTCGGAGTTGATATTATCGAAGCTCCTTTGCTTATGCCGAGGGTAGCCTGATTAACCTATTTTTTCAAAGTGTTTGAAGGCCTTTAGATTTGTGGCAGAAGTAGGACGTCTCTGAGCCGCATTATTTCGTTCGTAGCCTTTTCATATGATTGTAGTCTTTATATTAGGCCGTAGTCTTAAGTCCCCGGGTGAGATGACCTCGGCCTCTATATCAAAGGTATGCCTTTTTAGGGGTCTTACAAGTTCGAATATATAGCCTTGGCCTTAATATCGGGGTTATGCCTTTTTAAAGTCTTATAAGTTTGAGTACGCCTCGTTGAGGTCTTGTAGATTCGATGTTGCCTCATTGAGGTCTTACAGATTCGATGTTTTCTCATTGAGGTCTTACAGATTCGATGTTTTCTCATTGAGGTCTTATAGACTCGATGTTGCCTCATTGAGGTCTTACGAGTTCGTGTTTTGATGACTCGATAAGCTGACTGTTGATGACAGTCCCCGAGTGTTCAGGCGTGTTTGGCCCTCGAGCTACTAGATGAGAAAATAGTAGATTTCTTTGAGGCACAAAGTGTTTTGAAAAATAAAAATGCTTCTTTGATTACTTGATACACGTGTACATGTTTTTTCCCTCGGGGGCTCGATTGTTCTACATGGACACGGTTCATTTAACTGTTTTGCCCAATACAACATTCTCCTATTGAGGCCCTCCTACGCATTTTTTGATTTCTTTGAAAGAGTAACCTCCGAGGGTGATTCCCCCCCAGTATTCGAGGTTGATTGAAAATAATCCTTGAATACTTGTTGATTTTTCCTTAGGTGGAATATTGGTGTTGCCTCGTTAAAAACCTCGATGGTAAAACCCATTTGGGATAAAACCCGATCTAAGGGAAAAAGAGTGCAATGCATGCTTTAAAACCCAAGGTCTTCGAGCTGAAGGGTGCTTCGACTCTTCTCAATGGAACACCTGCAATAAGTTAGTATGAAACATAAATGAAAAGGGATAAGGTTACACCTTAGCAATAATAGAGTTTGAGAATTGATATGTTCCAATTTCTTGGTAGTTGCTCGCCTTCCATGGTGCCAAGTTTGTAGGACCCTTTTCTTACTACTCTGAGGATGCGGTACGGTCCTTCCCAACTAGGGCCTAACTTCCGTTCATTTGGGTTTCGAGTGTTGGGAGTGTCTTTCCTTAGGACTAAGTCCCCAACTCCGAATTATCGGAGGTTTGTTCTCCTGTTATAGTACCTTTCGTTCCTTTATTTTTGGGCGGCCATTTGGACCAATGCGGCCTCTCGCTCTTCATCTAGTAGCTCGAGGACAGTAGTCATGGCCTCGTTGTTCGAGTCCTCGGTGGCATGTTGAAATCTGGCGCTCGGTTCCCCGACCTCGACCGATATCAAAGCCTCGGACCCATATACCAAAGAGAATGGGGTCTCTCCTGTGCTTGACTTCGAATTTGTTCGATATGCCCATAGTACTTCGGGCAACACTTCTCTTCATTTTCCCTTCGCATTTTCTAGCTTCTTCTTCAAGTTTTGAATGATGGTCTTGTTCGTGGATTCGGCTTGACCTTTTGCACTCAGGTGGTAAGGCGTGGATAGGATTCTTTTGATTTTATGATCATCGAGGAATTTCGTCACCTTGCTGCCAATGAACTGCTTCCCATTATCACATGTGATCTCGGAGGGGATCCCGAATCGGCATATGATGTGGTCCCAAATGAAGTTAATGACTTCTTTTTCTCTTATTTTCTCGAAGGCCTGTGTTTCCACCCATTTCGAGAAGTAGTCAGTCATAAATAAAATAAATCTGATTTTACCTGGGGCCATTAGTAGGGGGCCGACGATGTCCATCCCCCATTTCATAAACAACCACGGGGATAAGACTAAGTGTAGTTGTTCACCGATTGGTGAATCATTGGTGCGAATATTTGGCATTTGTCGCATCTTCGAACGAATTCCTTAGTGTCCTTTTCCATACTATCCCAATAGTAACATGCTCTGATCACCTTTCAAACTAAAGAATCGGCACCGGAGTGGTTTCCACAAGTGCCTTCATGCATTTCTCGAAACACATAGTCGATGTCCCCTGGCCCTAAACACAATCCTAGAGGCCCGTCGAATGTCCTTCTATATAGTGTTCCATTCTCGTCGAGTGAAAATCAGGCTACATTGGCTCGAAAGGCCCTCGATTATTTTGGGTTCGTGGGAAGCTTAATCATTTCTCAAATAGTCGATGTACTTGTTCCTTCAATCCCATGTTAGAATTGTTGAGTTGATCTCGGCATGGCCTTCTTCAATCACCGATTTGGATAGTTGCACAACATCCCCTGGGAGTATGTCATCTTCTTCGATGGACGATCCTAGGTTTGCGAGTGCATCGGCCTTGCTATTCTGTTCCTGAGGTACGTGGACCAGAGTCCATTTTTTGAAGCGATGTAATGTCACTTGAAGCTTGTCCAAGTATCTTTGCATTCTATCTTCCCAAACTTCAAAGCTCCCATTTACTTGGTTCACTACCAGAAGGGAGTCACATTTTTCTTTGATTTCTTCTGCTCCTAGGCCTTTGGCCAGCTCGAGACCTACAATCATAGCCTCATACTCGGCCTCGTTATTAGTCAATTTCAAAGTTTTAATGGGTTGTCTAATTATGCCGCCCATAGGCGGTTTCAAAACTATACCGAGTCCGGACCCTCTCACGTTTGAGCACCATCAGTGAAGAGGGTCCATACCCCCGACGATGTGCCCATTTTTATCAAGAGTTCTTTCTCTACCTTGGGTACGAGGGCAGACGTAAAGTCGTCCACGAAGTCCGCAAAAATTTAGGACATGATAGTCGTTCAGGGTTACTCGATATCGTAACCCCCCGAGTTTAATGGCCTATTTGGACAATTGGCCCGATAATTCGGGCTTATGCAAGATTTTACGAATAGGGTATGTTGTTAAAACACATATGAGATGGCATTGAAAATAAGGTCTCAATTTCTGAGATGCACTTATTAATGCAAGAGCTAATTTTTCTAAGTGCGGGTACCTGGTTTCAGCATCTCCTAGGGTTCGACTTACGTAATAGATAGGGAATTGTGTACCTTGTTCTTCTCGAACCAACACACCACTTACCGCTACCTCGGACACGGCCAAATACAAGTACAACATTTCGTCCTCCTTCGGGGTATGGAGCAGAGGTGGGCTCGAGAGATACCACTTTAATTCTTCTAAGGCATGTTGGCATTTTGGGGTCCACTCGAAGTTGTTTTTCTTCTTGAGTAGGGAGAAGAAGTGGTGACTCCGATCTGATGACCTCGAGATGAATCGGCCTAAGGCTGCTATCCGCCCTATCAGCCGTTGTACCTCTTTCACGTTGTTTACCACGGTGATTTCCTCGATGTCCTTGATTTTGTCGGGATTGATCATGATTCGTCGGTTCGACACCATGAAGCCCAAAAATTTTCCCAATCCAACTCCGAAGGCACACTTCTCGGGGTTGAGCTTCATGCCGTATCTTCTAAGGATATCGAATGTTTCCTACAAATGAGTCAAATGGTCCTCTGCGCGTAGGGACTTAACTATCATGTCATCAATGTAAACTTTCATAGACTTGCCTATTTGATGTTCGAACATCTTATTAACTAGGAGTTGATATGTGGCTCCCGCATTTTTAGCCCGAAGGGCATTACATTATAACAACATATACCATACTTCGTGATGAACGAAGTCTTGTCTTGGTCCTCTGGGTTCATTTGGATTTGATTGTACCTGGAGTAGGTGCTGAGAAATGTAAGGATCTCGTGGCCGGCCGTGGCATCAATCAAGCGATCGATGTTGGGCAATGGGAATGAGTCCTCAGGGCATGATTTATTCAGGTCTTTGTAATCTACGCACATTCTTAATTTATTTCCTTTTTTGGGGACTGCTACTACATTAGCTAAACATTAGGGATATTTCACCTCCCTAATGGATTATATTTTGAGAAGTTTTGTTACCTCTTCCTTGATGAATGCATGTTTTACCTTGGACTGAGGCCTCCTTTTTTGCTTCACCGGTTTGAACCTGGGGTCGACGGGTGTTTACTTCCAGCGGGATCCCTTTAGACCTGGAAGATGCTCGATCAAAACGGCCTGTTCAAGCTCTTCGACCGTCGACTTTGTTACATCCGACTCTTTGGGGGAAACAAAGACTCGAGGAGTGGTGAATTCTTCTTCATCATCCTTGATCAACTGCTCACAGACCGTCTGTTCCTCGGGGATCTGCTTGTCTTTTGACTTATCTGAAGTGGAAGGTGTGGATGTTGATGTTATGTCGTGTACCGCGAACATCTCCTTTGCTGCATGATGCTCTCCATACACCATTTTTACGCCATCCTTTGTTGGGAACTTCATCATTTGATGAAGAGTTGATGGCACTGCCCTCATGATATGTATCCATGGCCTCCCAAGTAAGTCATTGTACCTCATTTCACCTTCGATGACATAAAACTTGGTATCTTGAATTGTACCGGCCACGTTGACTGGGAGGATAATTTTCCCCCCTCACTGTCTCACTCGCCATGTTGAATCCATTAAGGACTCGAGAGGCGGGTACGATCTGATCGAGCAGTTTGAGCTGCTCCACTACCCTTGACCTAATTATATTGGCCGAGCTACCTAGATCCACGAGCACACGTTTAATTTAAATTTTATTTAAAAGAAAAGAAATTACCAGTGCATTATTATGAGGCTGGGACAAGGCCTCAACGTCTTCTTCACTGAATGTAAGAGCGTCCTCGGGTACTTTCCGGGTTTGTTTTCCGTTGCGATGGATACTTTTGTTCTTTTGAACACGGGTCTCTGCGGGACATCGACGCCTCCAATGATCATATGGATGATATGTTGCGGTTCCTCCTGTTCGTTTTCCTGTTCACCTCTCTTTTTCGAAATTGATTATTTGCTCGATTGTTGAGGAATTATCAAAGGTGCCCTTCGTTGATCATTCGGGATACCCCTCTCGAAGCTATCTACAATCCTCTGTCCTATGACCGTGAGTGCCATGTTATTTGCATATTAAGTTGGGTTTCCTTTAGGAAGGATCTGACTGCACGTTCTTTGGCCACCTGGTATCTCTGATCTTGCCTATGGCTGATACGATGTCCGAGGTATCGATGTTGAAGTTATATTTTGACAATCGGGGTGCCTCCATTGGTATTGAATGCCTGTCAAACCCGGTCTTGCTCATAAGTCACCGGGAGCTCCAGCCTCGATCCGTCCCTCGATCATTTCGAGGTATATCCCGTCTCAAGGTGTTTCTTCGATCTCTGACGTATGGATGATATCTCTCTTTGCTCGGCCTCGGCTCTCTTTCTGGCTTTCTTGATTCCATAGAAAATAGCCTTCTTGGATACACTGAACCCGAGGGTGCTCCCAGCTGGTCGTCCTCGACCCTAATTTTGGACCGATACCTATTGTGGACATCAGCACAAGTTACGACGGGATACTCGATCAAATTTTGCTTCAGCTGCTTCGAAGCTATCGAGCTTCATTCATTCAAGCCCTGAGTGAAGGCCTGCACTGCCCAGTCATCGGAGACTGGTGGTAATTCCATTTTCTCCATCTGAAAGAGAGATACGAACTCCCTTAGCATCTCATTCTCTCTTTCTTTAATCATGAAGACATCGGACTTTCTCGTGGCGGCCTTAATGGCGCCAGCATGCGCCTTCACAAAAGAGTCTTCCAACATGGCAAACGAGTATATTGAGTTCGGGGGCAGGTTATGATACCACATCATGGCCCTCTTCAACAATGTTTCTCCAAATTTCTTCAACAAAACAGATTCAATCTCATCGTCTTTTAGGTCATTTCCTTTTATACTACAAGTATGCGTGGTAATGTGCTCATTGGGATCTGTGGTACCGTTTTACTTGGGATATCGGGCATTCTGAACCTCTTCGGAATGGGCTTCGGAGCCGCACTTGCTGGAAACGATTTCTGCACGAACTTCTTCGAGTCTACCCCCTTCAAAATCGGAGGTGCACCCGGGATCTAATCAACCCTCGAGTTATAGGTTTCCATTTTTTTGTCGTTGGCCTCTATCTTCTTTTCTCCTGACTTAATCCTTTTAGTAAGGTCCTTGAGCATTTTCATAATAGTGGGGTCTGTTCCTGACCCACTGTTACTCGATCTTTCTGGTGCTTGCTTAACTCGAGGAGCTATTTCTGGTCCTGCTATGCTCGGGGTCTTCTGTTGACTTTGTAACTGAGCTATAACCATTTGTTGTGCTTGTAACATTTCAAAAATGACCTATAAGCTGACTTTCTTGTAACATTTCGAAAATGACCTATAGGCTGACTTCTCTTTCTTCCCGAGCTTGTGTTCTTTGAGCTTCATGTTGGTCACCTTCGCGCATGCTTCCATCAGTATCAGTGTCTATATCAACATGCAAAGCATTGCGTGAGCCTACATCAACAGGTATCTGTGTTGGTGCCACCCCAGGGTTTTGCAGTGGCACACCAGCGACTGAGGCAGTTGCGATGTTTTCTCCATGGAGCTCAAGACCGTTGTTTTCATTTGCATTTGTTGAGTTAGACATCTTTTGACCTGAAATCAAAGATTCTTGGACAAGAAAAAGTGTGAAAAATAACTTGTGTTTTCAAAAAACTAGCACCAAAACAATCACTATTATTTCTAGTCCCACGGTGGGCGCCAAACTGTTTACCTTGAAAATGGTATTAACAATTATATCTAATTTGTGGTTCTAAAAATACGTGATTTATTCTACTAGTAGTTAGTAATTAAGAAGTAATGAATGTAAGTAAGAAAAATGAGGTAAGCAAACCAAAGTTGTCAGGAGACTGGGGCCTTGAGCACACTGGAATCGAGGGCCTCGAGGTCGGATAATAGTAGTAGTAAATGACTAACAATAAATGAAGAACAGTAAATAAGGAGCAATAAAATTGAGAGACAATGTTGAGCACGAAAAAGCAAAGAATGTTCTATTGCAGTAAGAATGTTGTTCCTTACAAAATGATAGAGATCCACTTTATATAGGAGGGGAGAATCCCAACATAGTACATGTCCAATTATGACAAAGAAATGCTATTGGTACAGCTATATAACGGCTTAGTACGGACTTGTACTATCTTTGCAGACCTTATCAGCTCTAACCATGTGTTCTTGCGAATTCCCGCATTTCCATGACGATCATCGATTATAAACTGCTCCGAGGTAGGCCGCGATGAGCCTTCGACATACTTCCTCGAGATATGCACTTCGAGGTCGAACTTTGGTTTCTACGTCAAGCCTCTCGAGATTGGGCTTGGCATGCCATCGAGGCCTCGATATCGGAGTCCCCGGTATCGACCATATACAAACAACTCATACAACACTGTTAATCTATACATTACCGACCCCTTAGGACATAAACTGTAGAGCATTGGAATCTTTGCTTTGGAACATAATGGAGAAAAGACAACAACAAAAATCATAAAAAGTGAAATGAGAAAAGAAAAGGAACCAAAAGCAAAAAAGATCTGTAGTGAATGTGTAAAACGACAAGTCTTTAAACAGTAGTCTCTAATTGCAGCTCTTTTCCAGCTTTATCTTAAGGTCATTAAGCCTTGGCTTATCAGAAAATTTTACAACAGGATAATTAGTTAATTACACTTACTAGGGGACCAAAACACATTATTGACAACCGGTACTGTTTAAGATTCTTGGAGTACGAATTTCTCCTCTTTTCGCCAACATAACAGTGGAAGGTGTTGATTTTTAAACCTAAAAATCCAGTTTTGTATTTGTATTAATTATAATTTAGTACGATAAAGTATGATAAGCATCCATTCACGTCAAACCAACCTAATGATGATTAGATTACTACTAATCATATACATAAACATGTCTAGGTGTGAGCCCAGCTAATGATAATCATAGTTCACACTCAACTTTTGTAGTTTAACTTTTTAATTTATTTATTTTAGGTCAAGTGGAGAAGATCAAATGCTGAAGGCAAATTGGTCACGTCACACTCATTCGTGCCTATCCATGCGTTGCACGCGAATCTTTGACAAAACAGAAGAGGCTGGGTGGGTGGAGTTGGGTGAAATATGCGATTGTGAAAAAGAATTTTTTTGTATCTCATCATTTAATAAACCAATTGCTAAATAAAAGAAAAGTTTAGTCACACACAATATTTACATCAAATTATAAATTTTGATGAACGCATATCATGTCATACGTATATTAATTTGGAGTAAACACACTAATAATTTTTTTTTGGGACTGAATTGTCAATTTGAATTTTTTTTTTTTTTTCCTTTGAGCTCTATTGATTTAGCTTATTGGGTGATGTGTAATTGACCTCGCTATCATTTCCTGTCTTCTCTTGTCTCCTCTATATCCGAGGAATTAACCAAAGAGTCAAACAATAGTTTATTTAGGAAAAGAAAATCTTCAAAAGGGGCCTCAATAATCACCAAATAACAAGAAGTGCTTGAAAATTTAAGGTTCAAAAAGGAGGGAATAAAGCAACTTAACAGGAAAAAAAAAAAAAAAAAGGGAAAAAAAGGCAAAAGGAAGAAAGACAGTGAGAACGCTACAATTATTATCTTTGTGTTATTGTATGCATTTTCTCTTTCCACATAGGTGAAAATAAATTGATCATCATGGTTTTGGAGACTACTTTACAAAATTTTCATCTTTGTAGAGGAGCAAAAGAAATGGTCATGCGTGCTTAGTGGTGATTAAGGAACGCAAATGCAACTCATTAAGGAGATTAAGCAATACGGCTTCGTTTAGAGGTTTCGCCCATCAAGTTTGATGGTGAATAATCAAGATTCTTACCAATAGGCGACCTTTGACCAGTAAGGATAATAAAATGAAAATTATGATTTTATCTATTTAAAATCTTTTAATATATATTGCCAAAAATGCAACAAATTGGGAAACAAGTCTGTATGGGTCAAAAGCTGCTTCAAGCACATTTAACACGAAGTGGTATTACGAAAAGTAATTTGACCGAGGTCGGTTAGTAATCAGTAGGGCTCATAGCCGAGCAGTCAATCACGGTCGAGGTCAAGTATCAAAAGCAGCAGCAACAACTAGTTTTGTGATAGGATCTTTAGGAGAATATCTCGTTGAATATTCTCTGTACTTATACTTTTAGGGTTAACATGGGGTATGTCTAATATAAATAGAAAGAGAAATAAGGTGAAAGACATATAATATTCTCTGATAAGAACATTCTTTAAAAAGCAGACTTTCTCTCTAGATAAAATACAAACACTACATTTCTAAAGAGATTCGATTGTCTATTATTTCACACTTTTTCACTAGATCCGAGAAGGGTTTCAATATTCTAATATTTGTCTATCACTCATCATTGTCAGTAGGAGGAATCGTCCACCTCATTCAATATTGAGTGAATCATTCTCCTTATTTACTTTAATGCTATTTATTATTATTTATTGCTTGACATTCTCCCATCATTAATTATCATGAAATACTGAATATATATCGCATTTAATCTCCTCTCAACACTATTCCTCGACAAGCCCACCCAAGAGGCAATAAGATAAAATGCAAGGACTTGCTTTACACCAGTAACAATCGAGCAGCTCGGCTCTCTCCCTCCAGTAACTGGTACCACTCACAATGTTAATAATGCAGGTGACGACACCCTCATAGACACTTTGAGGAAGATGGAAGAAATGGAAATGAAAACAAAATGCTTCGGGACCAAATGAGAGAGCATCAAGAAAGAGTCGACAAAATACCAAGTGCCCCAAAACTCTTTCCAAAAAGAGATGCTGGTCGATTTGTTGAGCAACCTTATAGTGATGAAGCAGCCCTACATGCCATACCCAAGACCTTCAAGGTGCCGCCTTACCTGAAAATATACAACGGTACGACCGACCCCGAAGATCATGTGACTCACTATGTCACTGTGATAAAGGGAAATGATCTCGCCAAAGAACAAGTATCCTCCATCTCGTTGAAAAAGTTCAGCGAAACCCTCACCGGAGGCGCATTAACTTGGTCTTCACAGCTACCCGCAAGCTCCATTGAAATATTCGAAGAGTTGGCCGACAAGTTCGTAACGTCCCATGCCGGGGCTAAAAAGGCGGAGGCAAGAGTGAACAATATATTTGCCATCAAACAATCACCCGGAGAGGGACTAAGGGACTTCCTCGCTTGATTCAACCGAGTAAGGATGACCTTACCGAATGTATCAGAAGGCATGGCTGTAGTAGCTTTCCAAAGCGGACTGAACAGAACGGTTCGAGGGCGACCAGAAAGTTATTAAGTCGGCTTATGAAATATCCCCAACCACTTGGGATGAAATACATAATACCTATTGTGCCGAAGTCCGTGTTGATGAAGACGACCTGAATGTGCCAACCCGTCGGTTGACCTCGGTATAGGCCGAGTCCAGGAAAGATCGAAGAATCAATGCCAGGAGAGATGTAGCAGCTCCACGACCCTACCTAGAAAGGCATCAGTCATATATCAGGAGCGCCATCATGCCCCCCTCCCTCCATGAAGAAGGCCCATCCAAGACAAGGACAGGGACTCACTGGAATGAGAGAGGTATCCCCCCTTTGGTATCTGCTCACAATATTTGTGCCTCACTTTCAGAAATATTCTACGCGTTGGAGAAGCTCGGACCAAAAGTGAAGTGGCCACCAAAGATGAGGTTAGACCTAATCACTAGGAAGTCAAACATACTCTGCCAAATCCACCAAGAGCGAGGTCACAAAATTGAGGACTGCATCGCTCTAAGGCAGGAGGTCGTGAACATGTTTCACCAAAGGCACCTGAAAGAATTGCTGAGCAACCGAGGGAGGGCCAATATCACCCGAGGACGTGAACAACATCAGGGACCGCCGAAACCACCTGAACCAACAGCACCATCTCGACCATCATGTCGCCATCGGGATACTCATCCTCGTACAAGGCATCCTGCTCAATCCCATCCACATCTTCCTTGCTTTCACGGGCCTTTGGGTAGTAGGGTCATAGCCGCAAGCGATACGAGTTTTACACGCCTTAGTACGAGCATCCTCAAAGTCGGCTTCAAGAACTTTCCCCGCCGTCATCAAGCTTTTTAATATATCTAGCTGGGCCTCAGCGTGGATCCACTTCGCATATAAATCCCGCGGAACATCAGGGAAAGCAGAAGCGTGATATGAGGACAGATGAGCCGATAATTGCGTCTTCTCGACCTCAAGAACGACAACTTTGTCGCCAAGGCTGGAATCCTCTCTTTCTAGCTCCCTATCTGCTCATCGAGCCGCGCTTCTCTGAGTTTAGCCGTCTCTAAATCGTTTGCTAGCTCAGATCGAAGAACGCAGATCCTAGCCTCCAAAGCCTCTACTTTTGTCGAAGTCACCAGCGGAGTTAATACGGCCTTCTCCAAGTCTGTTGTCTTCTCAGCGACCTCCGTTTCCTTCTCGGTAGCCTAGCCACCCAAAGCATCAGCCCTAACCAAATATTTCTCAAGCTCGGCCCGCAGAGAGATCGCTTAGGCCTGAAGGTCCTCACATTGGGCCTCAACTCCTCTGATTACCTCGATCTCCTCTTATTTGTCCCTCAACGCCCCTTCAAGGATGCTGCACTTGTTGATGACTCTCAATAACTCATCATCTTTCTGCTTCAGCTCGTCCATGATAGCTTGGAAGTTGCCACTCTCGCCAAACTGCCTATGGATCTCGCGTTGTTTGTTGTGGTATTCACGGTACTTACTTTCCATATTCTTGAAAATGGCTTTGTGCCTCTCCTTTCGGAGGGAACTCCCAATCTCCAAGATAATGGTCTGAAAATAAAAAAGAAAACGAGGAAGAAAATCTGTCAAATCAAAAAAAATAGTGTGCAAGGCACAAAAACTAGAAAGGTTGGAAAACTTACCCTAAGGGCGATGCCAGCTATGCCCGCCGACAACGCGACATTGTTCAAGGTCTCAAGGGTCCTTCCCTCCACATCTGAGAAAAGAGGACCTAAGGAAGGGACCACGTATTCCATGTTCACCAGCAGGTCCCAGTCCATAGGGACCACGATGGTACGAGTGGACCCTTCCAACCTCACTTCCACTCGAGTTGAACCCCTTGCTCAGTATCCGCACCTCGTAGGCGTCAATGTTGGAGCCAGTTTTATAGCCGTCCTCGGAAACTTCCTTATATCTCCCCTCAACTGATGAAGGAACGTCAACCGAGGATGATGGATTATCTCTCAGTACGTTACCCACAACTTCCAAAGGCAACCCGCCAACTCCAACCTCAACCTCAGGCAAAGGCACACTCTCAATGGCCCCTGTTGACAGTAGAACTTCAGATGACGGATCTGCATCACTTTCAAGCGCATCAATGTTCGGCTCACAATTGCCCCTTGTAGAATCCACTACTCGAATGGTTCCGTCGCCAACATCTACCAACCTCTTTTTACAAGGAACCAAATCCTCCTCGTTCGGTGATGAATCATCTATCAAATGCAGCACGGGAAGAACTGGAGCCCCTGATATTGAGGCCGTCGTCGGTCGAGTTGATCTAGCCGGAGTCGGAGGTTGAATAGAGGAGGATGACCGGGTAGGCTTAATTACGGTCGAGGCTAGGACATGCCCCATTGTAGTGGTCACTTGGTGGAACGCACTAGTGGGAGCTTTCAACCTCTTCGAAGCTCCCCGGGCTAACAAAAAAAAGAGAAGAAGGTCGAGATCAATCCCCACAAGATAATAAGAAGCAGTCAATCAGAAAGCCACAACAATAAAGACTCAAGACAAGCAAACTCACTGCTAAACTTGGGCACGAACTTCATGCAGAAGGCCGACCATTCACGAATCCCCAGTGTATAAGGGAGGATCCAACTAACCTAATCATGAATATCCTCAATCAAATGAGGGGGTTCAACCTCGGCTATATGGAGAAAAGACAATGGCAATACAATTGAAATCAGCCAACGTGAAATACAATGAGAAAAAGGAATAGAGATGCTTACATGTGTAGTTCCAAAGCTCGGAGAACCCGCTTGCATTAACCACCACGTCCTCAGTTTTGACATAGAAGTAATTGAGCCAAAACTGGCGGTTTGCCTTGTCATCCATATTCACCACTAGACATTGCGGCGAAGATGTAACATCCTCCTCCTGTGAAAATTGAGAGTGAAGAGATGCATCAATTGACGAAGGGGCACCTCGACCCCGGCTAACTCCGCATACTTCGAAATCATACGGATGAGTTAATAGATGTAAGGGGAAAGTTGAGCCAGACAAACTCGGCAATAGCGGCAGAACTCCTAGGCCAAGGGGAGAATAAGGCAAAAATACCCTACGTGGAAGAGGTTTACGTAGAAGGTGCAATACCTAAGGCGATGTATTTGCACCACGTCATGTCCTGCAGGAACTAGGTTTGTATGAGCGGGAATTTTTAAATTAGCTCTAAACTCGGCGAGGGCCGCCTCTTTCATCATCATCTCCGAGATCTCAAGGTTATCCTCAGACAACTTCGAGAAGTCAGATCTAGAGCCGTCATCTTGAGCAACAATGGCCACCCCATCGTCATGGATAGGAGCGCACACTGCCAAGGGGACAGGATCAGATACCCCCCCCCCAAACTAGAAGATGTATTAACCATCTTTGTTTGTTTATATGTGAAGAAGATACAAGCACAGAGGAGTCGTGAGTAGTAGAAGTCACCAGAATCAGTGAAAACAGGGATAGAAGAGTAAATGTAACGAAACCAGGAACACTGAGTGAAGAAGGAAGAAAGAAATAGGGATTCAATATTTGAGAATGCAAAGAAAGGCAAAGGGTCTCCTATCTCTATTTATAAGAACCTAGGCATCAATATTGAGAAAACAAATTGTCGATGCCCAACACAACAATCGAAACAACAGAGGCAAGGGAAACGACGCAATACATCAGGAAAACGATTAATAATGATGCATGATGTCGTGACGTCACTCTGAATCAATGTAATCATAGATTACGGCTCACGAAGTTCCACGTTACCATCTCATCAAGAACGTTACTTCTGGACCTGCTCGCCTAATCTCTCAACCGCAACTAGCAGAGTCCACCCATCAAGGTCGTCTGAGAGTCGACCTCAATAAGCGGAGGGACTAACTGTGTGGGTCAAAATCTGCCTCAAGGAGATTCAACATGAAGTGGTATTAATAAAAATAATTTGGTCGAGGTCGATTAGTAATTAGTAGGGCTCATAGTCGAGCCATCAATCACGGTCGAAGTCAAGTATCAAAAGTAGCAGCAACTGCTAGTTTCTTAATAGGAGCTTTAGGAAAATATTCTGTTGAATATTCTTTGTACTTGTACTTTTAGGGTTAACTGAGAATATGTCTCATATAAATAGAAAGAGAGATAAGGGTTTGTTTTCATTAAGAGAATATTTACATAATTTTATGCAGCAGAGAAAGAAACGGATAGAGGAGGCAATGCCACAGGAAAACCAGTGGGGTATGGTCTGTTGTCTTAGTGGCAAGATTCATACTTGTATTCATTCATGTTAGAAAATAACAAGTCGTAGTACGTCTAAAAATGTGAGGCCCACTAGCAGAATGAAGTGGGCCCAAATATATGGATGGATATCATAAGTCCTGACCCGATTTAGAACAAAAGAATTAACTAATAAGTTACATAGATTAACAATGAAATTTTCACATTGCCAGTTCAATTTAATCAGTTATAACAAGTTTTCTATGTGCGAGTAAAATCGGGGATAAAGTTACCCTTAATTTTTCGGAAAAGAAATGAGAGGACAGCGTGACCCGATATATGCCCTCGGGTAGAGCTGAGGGCTACCACGGGTTAGAGCCCAGGGAGGACGAATGGTGCACCAAGAATCGGACATGGCCAAGCATGAAGAATTGAGCTCCAGCAACATAAAGAACCGAGGCTATGGGAAAGACTGTTAGACAGGACAAACGAGGGGCCGAAATATCCGGCCTTAACCGGATATTACGGTGCAAATCTCGCCCGATATCAACTGCGAATCACTATTTACTTGAAGAGAAAGATTTTTACCTTATTTAAACATGTACTAGGATTGAAATTCCCCTACTATATAAAGGGGAGAACCTTTTATTTTTAAGACCAATGTTGGCACGCATACCAAAGCTATAAAGTCAATTTTTGTTATCGGAACCAACTTTCAGCGTTCATCAAAAAGCTAGACCTAATCATCCATCGCGTTTGGTTTGATCATCTCGTTTTCTTTCAATTCGATTATTTGTTGCTCTTAGATCATTCGTGTTAAATTAAATCACATATCCTTTAAACTGCGTATAATTTCAATTATTACTTATTTTAAGGGTAAACAGTTCTCGCTCTATTTTTCGGGTTACTATATCAAAATTGTTATAAAGATTTACCAGCTTTAAATAACATATACAGTTTTTGTCATAAAACTTAGCTTAAACTCGGAAAAAAAATAGGGAGACATTTGCATGGCCATTGTGCCAATTCATGGAGCACTGTGTAATGAGTGAATACTACAGGTCGAACACTAAACACAGGAAGCCCAGAAGTATCACATCTATATCAGATTTAGCTTGTCTCTATGTTTGATGTCTTGTGTGCATGGCCCCCTAATACGTACAAAGTTTTAAGACGTAAAGTAAGATTTACATCTACCAATTGAAATGGAAAATGACACTCATTACACGTAAAAAAAGGCACGTCCCAATTTTCCACACTTAGAACTAAATTAACACCTAACTATGACAAACCTCTACTAACTACTACTCCATAAACACTTTATTTCTACTTTAGTTTACTATTTTCTGTCGGACTCTCTATGTGAGTTCTTCTTATATAAGTAGATCGAGTTATAATCTTTGTTTTTTCGCAATCCGTAGACTTTGCTCCTCAAACTGTTTTCTTCATTTAACACTGTAGTTTTTATCCCTTTAACTTTGGTAACTGGTAATTAGTAAACATCGGATATATAGGGGCGACATGTTCATTAATACATGAGATATTGTATGTAGGAAAATAATTATCTTAGCTTTAATAGTTTTAAGAAAGTCTAATTTTTACTAAAATTTAACTTCTTTCTGTTTTTGATAGGTTGAATATTTCTTACCCTAATGGAAAAATTGATTGAGAAAAAATCAATATAAATGTACTTCAGTCCAACAACTTGGCTGAAAGAAAATTAATACGCTGTAGAAGAGACCGTTATCTTGACACGGTTTTAATTTATCGTCTGCGGCCAGTCATCTCAATTTCAGAGTCTTATCAATAACTCTGAAAATTCTATGGAGGTATGGAGGAAAATGGAAATAACGGTGTTATTTCCGATCAGTTGTGTTACAATCTTGAATTGTTTTATCCTCTGATTTCCCCGGTCAAATTCCAGTCTGTAATAAATCGAACATGCATGGGACTATTCAGGAGATGGACTTGACCTATAGCTACGATCAGCGCGGCCCAACGATTTTTGTGGCCTAAAAACGAACTTTATGAGAAACCTTAATTTTTGTAATTAATTTATTTATTTATTTGAAGTTTATTTTTTTTAGCTTTTCTTAGATACAAAGTTATTAATAATTTTCTTGTAATCAATAACTTCTAATAAGTATTTCTCAATTGATAATATAACTAATTCACTTAACCTTTCTTATAACATTATTGTTCTTAGAAGCAATGGCAACATAAGTTATGAACATTATTCCATAAGCAATTTAGGCATTTGGAAAAGAATTAAATCTTCTTATTTGATTAATTGTATCAATTAAACTGTTATCTTCTAATTGTACTATTTTCCTTAATATTTTTAATTCAGAAAATAAATCTAAACCATCAATATCTAATTGATTGTTATGCTTTAAGGAGCATTCAAGATTATAACAATATTTTTTTAAATTGCCAACATCTGATCTTAGTTTTTACAGCCAAATAGAAAACCAAAAATATTTTCATATGTTTTAAATTGTTCAAATCTGTTTTGAAGTGAAAAAAAAAATAGTCTTGTCTATTATGTATAAAAGTAATCAACTCTAAAGGACTATTCGAAGGATTTTGAAATTTCATTATCAACATTTGCATCAAATTGTTACTTCCTATAGATCACATATTTCATATGAAATTCGGGTTCGATATTCATTTCAAGTGCAATTTCCTTCATAGCAGTTGCAAATCTTTCTTCTCTACATTTGTTAAAGAAAGAAATCAAATATTTTTACTTTACAGAACTTTTTATTAAACTTATACATAATCTATTAGGTATAATAAAAAATAAGGCCCTCATAAATAAGGGGCCTAAAGCGGTTGCTTTAATTAGTTTAGTTGTTTTATGGAAGGACCTCCCATGGCTACAACCTACTATAATTACTGCTGTTTCTTATACCACCTGCATACCCTTTTTTCTTTTAAATTGTGAAGTTAAGGATCCTTTTCTTTGTTTAATTGGGAGATATATACCACCTTAAACCTTTTTTTCCTTATTAGTGAACAAAGCTGTACATAGTCGCGCTAGTGACTTCGAGTTATTGTGAATTTTTTGTATGTATATAATTGTAGAGAAATAATAAAAATCATCTATTAACTACATAATAGAAGATAAAACCAATGTAGTCTAATTTCTACGTTACAAAGGCCTCTAACGAAATATCGTTTGTCTTTTTTACCCTTTTAAATATAGAATTCACACTAGATAAAAAAGTTATTTGAATATATTTTCTAATATTTAGGAATTGTCATTTACATAGAAGTCTCTAATATTTAGGAATTTAATCTTTTCTTTATGTAAATCCTTATTTCAACTAGCTACGTACCACATCATAATAATTACTATAACTTTAACTTAAACTAAGGATTCTTCAACAGTAGAGTTTACTTCTTGAAAGATTAGGTTCTCTCTCTTCTTCTTCTTTTTTTCCTTTCGGTATTTACTTATTTTAGGAACACAAATTGCCTCCTTCTTGGCGAATGAACAGACTATGCCTCTCAATGACTGCCTAAAGGAGTGATTATAGACAAATTAGTTTAAAATTAAAACTTCTGTTTGAAATAAACGAAGGATCGAACAAAGAACATAAACATCAAAAGTTCAAAGGGAAACTATCACTTTTGATGACTCTTCGAGGAAGATTGTTGCTTTCATATACAATTAAATTGAGGGTTCTTTTAATTTTCATCCATTTAATTTTCTTTTCTATTTGGATCTTTGAGAACAAAGCATAATACGTTAGGTAAGTTTTTTCTTTTTTATGTTCTGTTTACCTTTTATTTCCGTTAATTATTTTAGTGTTCCATTACTTCATATTGGACAAAGTTGCACGAGTTTAATTATTGCTCAATGAGTAAAAGTTAGATAATTTAATTATTTTTCTAATAATAAAAGTACGAATGCCCTTAACCAAATATCGTTCACTTTTTTTACCTTTTAAAAAAATAGTTATTTAATTATTTTTCTCAAAAATGGAAAGTTCGACACAATTGGAATTTTTTTTTGGAAATTGGAAGCAGTTACTAATTCATGATCTGGCATGTACAGAATGAAAACTTCATTCTCGATTCTAAGAGAATTTTTATGAAAGATTATTTAGTAATAGTTATTGAGTTATTTTCCTAATATATATATTTAGGACTTCGAATCGACTAAGTTCTGTATATTAAATATTTTCTTATTAGCTATATAATTTAACAAATTTATTAAAAAATGTTAGTAACAATTTTAATTGCGTAAGCCTCGTTTACATACTTTAGGTAAAATTTTTGAGTATTTTAGAGACTTAAGTTTAGAGGACTTTTTATATGAAGAAGAAAAAGATTGAAACTGAAGTATAAGTTGATACGATAATTAATTGTATAGGTATCAATTAATGAATATACAAATATAGACTAAACACAAAGTTCTAAATATTTAAGGTTAAGCTTTTGATAAACTTTTCAACTCCTTTTCGGTCCATAAGTATTTTCTTTAAGTTGCTGAGTTACATGATTGCGTTAAACCAGTCATTCTTTTGAAGGTTTTCTTCTCTGTTCATTATTGCAATTCGCCTTCACGCGTAGGTACTTCATCGTTCCACAAATTTCTCCTTTTAATGTACATTTAATTTGCTTCGATTATTTTATTTTATTTTTTTGAGTTTTTGCGTTTGATATTAGAATTTGTTACGTAATTGCAGGAATTCACAAGGAACTCGAGGATCACAACACTGCCCCAGGATTGATCGAGGAAACAGTTAAGAATTAGACTTTGAGATAGGAAGAGAGAAGAGAGATTGAGAGAGAAAAGATGTAATGTGTATTCATAATTGTCAACAATGTATCTTACAACCATTTATAGCTATTACATTTTAGTATCCCAGCTAACTCCTAACAGATTTCTAACAGATTTGTTATAACTAATTTTCCCTCCAACTAACTGCTTCTAACAAACTTTTAACTGCTAACTAACTAACTTCATTTTGCTTCGATTGATCTGCTATCTTTCTGATCTTGAAATCATGTATCAATACTCCCCCCAATCGAAGATCTTTGCTCACACGGATCAAAAGAAGGAAATCTGGTCTGTAAGACTGTAGTAAACTCCCAAGTAGCATCCTCACTCGAAAGTCCCTTCTATTTAACCAAGACCTGGGCAACATCTTTATTTCCCTTCTTTACCATCCGTCTTTGTAAAATGACCTCAGGATTAGGACGGTATGGACTTGCTAAATCAAGGATAGGAGGATAAGCAATTTGTGATGGCAGTTCATAGCACCTTTTCAACAATGACACATGTAATGTGGGGTGAATTTGGATTTCAGCAGGCAGCGACAATGTGTAAGAACCTGGACCTACTCTTCTAAGAATCTGGAAAGGTCCATAGTACTTAGAATCCAGCTTATGAGAAGAGTGGTTGGAAATGGTTACTTGTTTGTATGGCTATATTTTAAGATATACCCAATCACCAATCTCAAATTGTCTATCACTCCTGTGGCTATCAGCCTTCTGCTTCATCCTATGTTGTGCTCGCCTTAAATGATGTTTCAGTAGTTGCAACTTCATTTCTCTGTTGATCAGCGTGTTATCAACTTCAGTAGAAGCTGATTCCCCTGGCAAATATGGCAAATGTAAAGGAGGAGGTCGACCATACAATGCCTCATAAGGAGTTGTCAGTATAGCTGAGTGAAATGAAGTATTATACCAATACTCGGCCATAGATAAACAAGAATACCAGTTGGTAGCATCATCAATACAGTAACACCTCAAGTATGTCTCCAAACTTCTGTTCAAAACCTCTGTTTGCCCGTCCGATTGAGGATGATAAGTAGATGAAGTATTTAATTGAACCCCTTGTAATGAGAACAGATCCTGCCAAAATTTATTAAGGAATACTGGATCTCTATCACTAGTGATAACCTCAGGAAGTCCATGTAACTTCACTACATTGTCAAGGAACACTTGAGCTACAGATTTGGCAGCATAAGGGTGCTTCAAAGGAATGAAATGTCCATATTTGCTCAACCTGTCCACGACAACTAGGATAACCTCATACCCTTTTGATTTGGGTAGACCATCAATGAAATCTATACTGATTTGAGACCATACTACTTCTGAAATAGGTAGAGGTTGCAATAAACCTGGATAAGCAGCTAAATCAGATTTATTTCTTTGACAAATATCACATTTCTGTACAAATTCCTTCACTTCCTTCCTCATGTTCCTCCAGTAGAATAGTGTGAGAAGTCTCCTTAATGTAGCTTCAACCCCTGAATGTCCTCCTTGAGGTGATGCATGCCATAAGTTGATAATAGCTTCTCTTAATTGGTGATCCTTGTCAATCACCAATCTGCCTTTCCTTCTCAACTGTCCTTGAGACCAAGTAAATTATTTGTGAGTCGATGCATCCCTTTGTAGATCCTCCAAAAGTAGCTCCAGTTCTGGATCAACATTCCAACTTTCCATTATAGCTTGGAAAAGTCCAGTATCTCCCGATGAAATGATTAATGTCAACAACTCAGCCCCAATCATCCTAGAAAGAGCATCAGCAACCTTATTCTCCACTCCTTTCTCGTACTCAATTGAGTAATCAAATGGCATCAACTTGGTGAGCCACAACAACTGTGAATTAGTATGTAATGATTGTTCCATAAGGTACTTCAAAGCTTTCTGATCTATTCTGATAATGAACTTATGTCCCAACAAATATTGAGACCACGTAGTGACTGCATGTACCATAGCTAATAGTTCTCTATCATACACTGATAAGGCTGCATGCCTTGGTGATAAAGCTTTACCAATGAAAGCTATGGGGAACATTACTCCAATACCCTGACCACGTGCATCAGTTTCTACAATGAAAGTTTTTATAACATCAGGTAAAGCTAGAACAGGAGCTTCAGTTAAAGCCTTTTTCAGTGCTGCAAAAGCTGTGTCTGCTGCATCAAACCACATGAACCAAATCCCTTTATAAATCTTCTGTAATAACCAGCTAGACCTAGGAATCGCCTCAGCTGCTTGAGTGTTGTTGGTGTAGGCCAATCTTGTACTACCTTTATCTTTTGAGGATCAATCGAAACTCCTTCAGGTGTGATAAAGTGTCCTAGATACTCGATTCTTTGCACCCCAAAGAGACACTTGCTTTTCTTTTCAAGGAGTTGGTGTTTGGTCATTTCCACAAAGACAGATCTCAAATGAGTCAAATGTTCTTCCATGTTGCTACTGTATATCAGTATATCATCAAAGAAAACCAGTACATATTTTCTAAGGAACTTCTGAAAAACAAAGTTCATCAACCCTTGAAATGTTGCAGGAGCATTAAATAACCCAAAAAGCATTACTAAGTACTCGAAGTGGCCCGAGTGTGTTCTAAAAGCAGTCTTAGGCACGTCTTCTGCTGCCATTCTAAGTTGATGATACCTTGATCTTAAATCTATCTTAGAAAAGATTTTAGACCCCCCCCCCCAGCTCATCTAACAAGTCTTCCACAATAGGAATAGCAAAATTGTTCTTGATAGTATGCTTGTTCAAATCTCTATAATCTACACATAATCTCCATGAGCCATCTTTCTTCCCTACCAATACCACTAGTAAAGCAAAAGGACTGCAGCTTGATTGAATGATGCCTTGGTCTAGCATTTGTTGTACAAGCTTCTCAATGATATCTTTTTACTGAAGGATACCTATAAGGCCTTTTATTCACAGGTTCTATTCCTTGTTGTAAAACAATCATGTGATCAAAAACCCCTCTAGTAGGAGGTAATCCTGTAGGTTCTGCAAACAATTCTGTATATTCATCCAACAATTTCACTAATCTACCATCTTTCATTGGTTCATCCTCAGTTTTCATAGCATGCCATTGTTCTTCTATCTCCCCCATGGGTATCACCTGAATCATACATAATTGAGACAAATCCCCTGCATTCTTAACTAGTTTATTAGATTCTTGTACCTTCACTTGATTACCAGCACCCCTTAGAAGGTGTTTCCTTCCCTTGTACCAAAACTCCGTAGTTAGTTTTCTAAAATTCATCTTAATATCCCCTAGTGTTAGTAACCATTGTACTCCTAACACTACTCCACATGAACCTAGAGGTAGCAACAAGAGTTCTGCTGAAAACTCAGATCCTTGTAATAGCCAAGTTATTGTACATAGTCGATCTACCATCATTTTCCCATTAGCAGTAGCTACTAATTGAGGTTTGGTCGAATTTATGGTACACCCTAGATTCCTGACCAATTCAGGATCTATGAAGTTGTGTGAGCTACATGTGTCGATCAATATGTTTAAAGCCTTCTTTGCATGATAACCTGTGACCTTTAAGGTTCTATACCCCAGTGACCCATTTAAAGCATGGATGGATATTTCCATCTATTCCATACCCTGAGTTGGTTCCATCAATTCAATTTCCTCCTTTTGAATCTCTACCCCTTGCTCTTCTTCACTAGCTACCACCCCTTCTGTTTCATTTAACTCCAATAGTTATAAATGTTTAGAAGAGTTACATCTATGACCTGGCACATATTTTTCATTGCAGAAATAACACAATCCCCTTGCCCTCTTATCATTCATTTCATCTATGCTTACTTTTCTCTTGGTAAAGCCCTTATTATAGACAGCATTACCAGAATTAGGAGTTGGTAATAGAGGCTTACCATTGTTGCTTGGGGCTGAATACCTCCTTGTTGAAGAACTTGTTGCATAAGACTGTTTCTTAGTGGCAGTTAGGTATACTTCATGCATCCGTGCAGTTCTATAGACTTGAGACAGAGTTGTTGGGTTGGTCAATTTCACAGCAATGTTCAACTCATGTTTCAATCCCCCTATGAAGCAACTGATTGTATTTTCTTGAGAGAATCTCACCCTATTCAAGTTTCTTTCAAAGACAGCTTGATAGTCCCTAACATTCCCAGTTTGCTTGATCTTTTTTATTTCCTCCATTGGATCATCAAAATCAGCTCCAAACCTTTCAACTAATGCCATCACATATTCATTCCAAGTAGCAGGTTGCAAGTACTGTCTGCATCTCATGAAAGAGATATGCCATTGGATAGCTTCTCCCTCCAATTGTAAGGCAACAACTTCTATCTTTTCTTCAGCATCTACCTTTTCCATAGAAAAGGACTGCTCAATTTTGAATAACCAGGATCTCAGATCATATCCATTGAACCGTAAAAAGTTCCATTCTAGACCACCTAGAGAAGTTAGAGTTATGGTGACTACAACTCGTAGGACTTCTTTCTCTATGTGACCTAGCTTCAGAAGGTTCTCCATCATCTGTTAATGGAGCTTTGTCCCTCTGATGTTCCTTCGAATTATTCATTTGCTCTTTCAATTCGAGTACAGTTTGATCTAATTGTTTCAAAGATAATACTTCACTGGATAACGCTCCTACATCAGCTATCAACTTCTGCATCAATTCACGAAGATCGGAGTTGTCTTCCGTTGCACCATCAGTCGATCGTGTCCCTTTCGCCATAACTTCCAAGGATCAAACGGCTTTGATACCAATGTTACGTAATTGCAGGAATTCACAAGGAACTCGAGGATCACAACATTGCTCCAGGATTGATCGAGAAAACAGTTAGGAATTAGACTTTGAGATAAGAAGAGAGAAGAGAGATTGAGAGAGAAAAGATGTAATGTGTATTCATAAATGTCAACAATGTATCTTACAATCATTTATAGCTATTACATTTTAGTATCCCAGCTAACTCCTAACAGATTTCTAACAGATTTGTTGTAACTAATTTTCCCTCCAACTAACTGCTTCTAACTAACTTTTAACTGCTAACTAACTAACTTCATTTTGCTTAGATTGATTGCTATCTTTCTGATCTTGAAATCATGTATCAGAATTGTTTTTTGATAATTTATTGTGTCTTGAAAACAAACTCATAATGTTCTTTAGTTTCCAAACAACTATATTCTAATTATCGAGTTATGTTCATTGTTTAGATAGATAGAATACCTTATTGTTTCTTTCTTTTGAATTTTATATGAATCAGAAGTATAAATTTTAAATATTTAATTCTATATTTATGTGTGTTTTTTGTGAAAGTGATAGGTCGAAAACTATTCTGGATAGCAAGAAGAATTATAGACCAGTAAGTCTCTCTAACTGGTCTAATTTCTTTCATATATTTTTTAATTTCAGTCTCTATTGTCATGATATATTATTTCATTTATCTACTAGTTGGTGATTCTATTGGCATAAATATTAATTTTCATAATTAGAATGTGATTTGCCAAATTATCTTATTTGTGACAATCAATAAGAGGTTTCGTATTTGTCACGACCCAAAAAAAACCCTCTTAATGAGTTGTGATGCCACTTATTCTCTAAAACTAAGTAAGTCTAACACATACCAAAATGATAAGAGGTCTTACTAAACAACTAAATCATGAACCATAAATTTTTAAATAACCAATAGTCTCAACATGACAAAATATCCCTAAACCGGTAGTACAAGTCATAAGACTTTCGAGGAGTACATTTAAATAACGAATACATCATTGTTCCTGATAATAAGGAAACAATAGAAATAAATACAATAGAGGGTGACTTCGCAGCCTACGAACGCCAGGCAAGTGTACCTTGAATTCTCCACCCACATCAAGCATTAGTCTCAAAAACTAACTCGATCTGAAGTACCTGGTTCTGCAAAAAAAAATGTATAGAAGCGTAGCATGAGTACACCAGGTGGTACCTAGTAAGTATCAAGCCTTAACCTCGGTAGAGTAGTGACGAGGCCATGTCACGACTCCGAATTCCAACCTTCGGGACCGTGATGGCGCCTAACATTTCACTGCTATGCAAGCCAACGTTAGAGGATTCTTTAAGCCAATTTTAGTCAATTTCAATAATATAATCAATTGAGCTAAATAGAAGCTAAAACTGAAATGCGGAATAACCGAAAGCCCATAACATTTGATATAATTTGGATCTAGAGTCACAACTCACAAGCTTCTAAGATTTTTCTACAAACAAAGTCTGAAAGAAATACAACTGTTCTGAATAAAAAGAAACAATAAAATAGGGAAAATAGATAGGGACTCCAAGGTCTGCGGACGCCAGCAGATCTAACTTGAGTCTCCGATAAGCAAGCCCAAACTGCTAAGCCTCACGATCAGCTAGGGCCGGTACCAAAATCTGCACAAGAAGTGCAGAGTTTAGTATGAGTACAACCAACCCCATGTAATCATAATTGTCGAACTTAACCTCGATGAAGTAGTGATGAGGCTATGACAAGACACACACATAATAAACCTGCGTAGATAATAGTATATGTATAAGATAACAATAAATAACAGCTAAACATGTACTATTAGGAGGGGACATGCTAAAATAAATACAAGATACTGAGATATAGCGGAAATGATAACCATAACAGTCAATATGCCTTTAGTAAGTGAAAATAATTAAACACAATAAAGAAAATTGCACGGCATCACCCTTCGTGCTTTTACTTTCAACCTCACAATGAAACAATGATAATGCAGGGCATCACCCTTCATGTTTTTACTCTCAACCTAACAATAAAAAATGATAATGCACGGCTTCACCCTTCGTGCTTTTACTTTCACTCTCAATATAATTCAATAGATACGGCACGACATCACCCTTCATGCATTAACACTCATAACATGGAACGACATCACCCTTCATGCATTAACACTCACAATATGGCACGGCATCACCTTTCGTGCTTTTAACACCCTCCCTTACCACATAACAGTGAACAAGTAATAACAGGGAGATATGATCAACAAGAATTTACTTCAAAAATGGTTCCACTATACCAATCTCAACTTTGGAATCAATACTCAATTATCACAAAACCCATAAACACGATAAGAACAATCAATTTAATAAATAACTAGTCTAGGCAAGGATAACATGATCAAAGTAAGCAATAATTATAAAGAACAAGTCCCACCCACATGCTTTAAACCGACAACAACGCATAAGTACTCGTCACCTCACATATATATTGTACCCAACATCTAAACATGTAGCAAATAGACAAACAAGTCCTAATCCCTCAAGTCAAGGTTAACCACGACACTTACCTTGCTCCAAAGGTCCATTCAAAGCTCAATCACAGCTTTGCCTTTCAAACAAGCTTCCGAACCAATAGAATCTAGCAAATTATCAATCAAACGATTCAAATTAAGCCTTAGTAACTACACAAGATTGCAAAGGATTGAAATTAGGTCAATATTTAAAAAGTCAACTCCTGGGCCCGCTTGGTCTAAATCAGATATTCGGACCAAAACCCGATTATCCATTCACCCCCGAGCCTGGTTATGTAACTTGTTTTGGAATTCGACCTCAATTTGAGGTCTAAATCCCTATTTTACAAAAATCTCTAATTCTACCCAAAATCCCCAATTTCCGCCATGAAAACACAAGATTTTAGGTTGAAATATTAGGAAATGTAGTGAAAGATTGAAAAAAACTAGTTTAGAATCACTTACCAATGATTTGGGAAAGAAGAGTTCTTTAAAAAATCGCCTCCAGGGTTTCAAAAATGACAGGTTTGCGGCCAGATCGCTAATGCGAGGCCAGACCTCACAAATGCGAGATCTGAGACCTACACTAGAAACTGAAGAATACCAGCTGAGTTTTTCTAAGTCCAAACCACTCTGTAGCCTAGCTGAAACTCAGTCGAACCCTCGGGCTCTAAAACAACTATGCACACAAGTCTAAAAATATCATACGAACTTGCTCGCGCGATCAAATCTTCAAACTAACACCTAAAACTTTGAATTGAGCATCAAATCAAAGGAAATTTTCAAGAAAACTCATGAACTTCTAATTTCACAACCGGACGTCCGAATCATGTCAAACCAGCTCTGATTTTTCACCAAATTTGACAGACAAGTCATAAATATATTATTGGACCTATGTCGGGTTCCGGAACCAAAATACGGACCCGATATCCAAAAAGTCAAACATTGGTCAAACATTTCAAGGTCATAACTCGAGCTAGGGACTTCTGAATTTGATTTCGGGCATACGCCCAAGTCCCAAATCATAATACGGACCTACCAGGACTGTCAAAATATGAATTCGGGTCCATTTGCTCAAAATGTTGACCAAAATCCATATATCGGACTGTCCACGCAAATCGAGGAAGGCTAAAATGAGGTATTTAAGGCTTCAAAGCGCAGAATTAGGTTCTAAAACATAAGATGATCTATCAGGTCATCACATTCTCCACCTCTAAAACAACCGTTCGTCCTCGAAGGGACATAGAAAAGTACCTGGGCTGGTGAAAATGTGGAGATATGTACTCCGTATGTCCGACTCGAACTCCCAAGTATGCCTCGACGGGCTGACCTCTCTACTACACTCGTACTGAAGGATAACTCTTCGACCTCAACTGACGAACCTGCCGAGCTAGATTAACCTCTGGCTCCTCCTCGTAAGTCAAATCCTTGTCCAACTGAACAGACCTGAAATCTAACACGTGGGACGGATCACCGTGATACTTTCGGAGCATCATGGAACAACAGATGAACTGCTAATAAACCCGGTGGCAACGCAAGCCTGTAAGCCACCTCTCCCACTCTATCAAGAATTTCAAAAGGCCCTATATACCTAGGGCTCAACTTGCCCTTCTTTCTGAACCTCATCACACCCTTCATGGGTGATACGCGGAGCAACACTCTCTCTCCGACCATGAATGCAACATCACGAACTCTACAGCCAGCATAAATTTTCTGCTTGGACTGAGCTGTGCGAAGTCGATCCCCAAAAATCTTGACCTTATCCAAGGCATCCTGTACAAGATTTATACCCAACAACCAAGCCTCCCCCTGCTCGAACCATCCAACTAGTGATCGAAACCACCTACTATATAGTGCCTCATAGGGAGCCATCTGACTACTCGACTGGTAGTTATTGTTGTAGGCAAACTCTGCGATCGACAAGAACTGATCCCAAGAACCTCCAAAGTCTGAATAGTGCGCTCGGACTGTCTGTCCGTCTGAGGATAAAATGTTGTGCTTAGCTCCATCTGCGTGCCCAACTCACGTTGTACTTCCCTCCAAATGTGCAAGGTGAACTGTTTACCTCGATCAGAAATGAAAGACACGGGCACACTGTGAAGACGGACGTTCTCGCGGATGTAAATCTCTACCAACCGTTCTGAAGAATAGGTAAATGCCGCAGGAATGAAGTGCACTGACTTAGTTAGCCTATCTACAGTGACCCAAACTGCATCAAACATCATATGAGTCCGTGGGAGTCCAATAACGAAATCCATAGTGATACAGTCCCACTTCAACTCAGGAATCTCTAACTTCTGAAGCAAACCACCAGGTCTCTGATTCTTACACTTTACCTGATAACAATTTAGACACCGAACTACATATGCAACTATGTCCTTCTTCATTCTCCTCCACCAAGAATTCTGCCGCAAGTCCTGATACATCTTGGCGGTGCACAGATAAATAGAATACCGAGAACTGTGGGCCTCCTCAAGAATAAACTCATGAAGTCCATCCATATTAGGCACACAAACATGACCATGCATCCTTAAGACTCTGTTATCTCCAATAGTAAATTGCTTGGCACCACCGTGCCGCACTGTGCCCCTAAGGACCAGCAAATGAGGGTCATCATACTGCCACTCTCTGATGCACTCAAACAAGGAAGACCGAGAAACTGTACACGCTAGGACATGACTAGGCTCCGAAATATCCAATCTCACAAACTAATTGGCCAAAGACTGAAAATCTGATGCAAGCAGTATCTCACCGACTGGAATGTATGCAATGCTGCCCATACTCACTGCCTTTCTACTCAAGGCGTTGGCCACCACATTGGCCTTCCTGGGATGATACAAGATGGTGATATCATACTCTTTAAATAGATCCAACCACCTCCTCTACCTCAAATTGATATCCTTTTTCTTGAAAAATTACTGAAGGCTCCGATGATCTGTGAAAATCTCGCACGACACGCCGTAAAGATAGTGCCTCCAAATCTTCAGCGCATGAACAATGGCTGCCAACTCTAAGTCATGCACATGGTAATTCTTCTTGTGAACCTTCAACTACTGTGACACATATAAAATCACCTTTCCATCATGCATCAATACTGCACCGAGCCCAACATGGGATGCATCACAATATACCATATAAGATCCTGAACATGTGGGCAACACTAGTCGCTGTAGTCAAAGCAGACTTGAGCTTCTGAAAGCTCGCCTCACATTCGTCTGATCATCTGAACGGGGCACCCTTCTGGGTCAACCTGGTCAACGGGGCTTCTGTAGATGAGAATCCCTCCACAAACCAACGGTAATTATCCACCAAACCGAAGAAACTCCGGATCTCTGTGGCTGAAGTGGTTCTAGGCCAGTTCTAAACTGACTCAATCTTCTTAGGGTCTACTTGAATGCCCTTTGCCGATACAATGTGCCCCAAGAAAGCGACTAAATCCAACCAAAACTCGCACTTTGAAAACTTAGCATATAACTAGTTGTCTCTAAGAGTTTGAAGTACAATCTGAAGATGTTGCTTGTGCTCCTCTCGACTCCAGGAGTAGATCAAGATATCATCAATAAACACAATCACAAAATAATCCAAATAGGGCTTGAACACCCGGTTCATCAAATCCGTAAATATTGTTAGGGCATTTGTCAGCCCAAATGACATTTCTAGAAGCTCATAATGCTCGTACCGAATCCGAAAAGCTATTTTAGGCACATCGGATGCCCTAATACTCAAGTCATGGTAGCCAGACCTCAAATCAGTATTCGACAATACTTTGGCACCCTGAAACTGATCAAATAAGTCATCAATCCTCGGCAATGGATACTTGTTCTTGATGGTGAATTTGTTCAAATATCGATTATCTATGCACATCCTCATTGATTGATCCTTCTTCTTCACGAACAACACCGGCGCACCCCAGGGTGAGACACTAGGTCTAATGAAGCCCTTAACAAGCAAATATTACAAGTGGTCCTTCAATTCTTTCAACTCTGGAGGGGCTACACAATATGCCATAATAGAAATGGGTTGAGTACACAGAACTAAGTCAATACAGAAGTTGATATCACTTTCGGGTGGCATCCTTGACATGTCTGTGGGAAGTACCTCTGGAAAATCACGGACAACTAGCACTGAATCCATGGGAGGAACCTCCGCACTAGAATCGCGGACATAAGCCAGTTCTCGACCATACACCGAGCCTTCATATAAGAGATAACCCTGCTGGTAGAATGTCCAGGAGTCCTCCACTTTAATCGAGGCAACTACGACAAGTCTAAGGTCACTATCTTGGCGTGACAATCCAATATAGCGTGATAAGGTGAAAACTAATCCATACCCAAGATAACATTGAAATCTACCATATCGAGAAATAGAAGATCTATACTAGTCTCAAGACTCACAACTGTAACCACTCACAAATGATAAACATGGTCTAAAACAATAGCATCTTCCGTAGGTGTGGACACTTACGTAGGAGCACGTAAAGAACCACGAGGCACAACCAAATATGAAGCAAAATAGGATGACATATAGGAGTATATAGAACCCGGATCAAATAGGACTGAAGCATCTCTACTACAAACTAAAACAGTACCTGTGATAACAACATTAGATGACTCAGCCTCAGGCCTGGATAGAAAAGCATAGCATCGGGGTTGCGCCCCACCACTCTGAACTACATCTCTAGGACGACCCCTAACTGGATGACCTCCACCTCTAAAGGCCTGACCACCACCTCTGTCTACCTTACACCTACCTCTAACTGGCTGAGCAAGCGGTGAAGCACCCGGTGCCGGGACAATGGCACGAGAACCCTGATGCTTTGAACTGCTCGATGCACAAGGGAAAAATCTAGCAATGTGCCTCGAATCACCACAAGTATAACATGATCTCGGCTGTTGTGACTGCTGACCCTGAAACTGACACTGTTGACCTGAGTAACCACCCTGAAAACTCTAGAGCGGAGGTGCACTAATAGGAGCTGGTGGTGCACTGTAGGCTAGCTGGTCGGAATAAGGCATATGAGGGCCTCGTCCACCTGAAGTACCGTGGGATGCCTGGAGTGCTGAATGAAATGACCTGGGAGGATAGACTCTACCAAAAGTACCCCTGCCTCCAGACGAGGCACTGCTAAACCCATCAGAATGACGAGGCCTCTTCTCAAACCTTTAACCTCCCCCATGTGCAAGAGCCATCTCGACTCGCCTGGCAACATTGGCAGCCGTCTGAAAAGAAATCTCACTCCCGGTCTCCTTAGCCATCTGCAACATGATAGGCTGAGCAAGTCCCTCAATAAACCTCCGCACCCTCTCTATCTCTCTCTCGGTAGGAGGTAGAAGAATAGAATGGCGGGCCAAATCCACTAAACGAGTCTCATACTGAGTAACAACCATACTGCCCTGCTGGAGACGCTTGATTCGCCGACGATACTCCTCTCTCAATATGACAAGAAGGAACCTCTCAAGAAATATCTGAGAGAACTGGTCCCAAGTAAGAGCAGGCGACCCAGCTGGTCTGGTCGATACAAAATCCTTCCACCATCTCTTGGCGAAACCCGTCATCTGAAATACAACAAAATCGACCCCATCGGTATCAACTATCCCCATGTTTCGCAGAACCTCATAGAAGAGGTCAATATAATCATGTGGGTCCTCAAAAGGTACACAACTGAAGTGAACTGGAAAGATCTTGGTGAACTTGTCCAATCTCAATAAGCCCTCAGAAGACATAGCCGGTCTATTACTAGCCTGTGCCACAACAACCGGCTGAACTACTCCGGCTGGCTGAGCTGCTAGAGCCTGATACTGTGGAGCCATATGCTCCGGAGTGTGAGTATTTTGTGCTCTGACCCTGGCTAAAAACACACCACAATTAGGTAGTGAGGCGGTCGATGCAATAATAAACCCAACGTAGGTCGGGATCAAATCCACATGGAGTTAGAATAGGTATTAGGTGTATCTCTAGTTTGATTGTATGATTTTCCATAAATTGCTCTTCCACATTCTTGATTGTTGTTCTACTTCTAATTTGTTCTATTGTTTGCAATTATAAAACTAAGAGACAATATTTTTTTTGTTGTTTTTCAAATGATAAAAGGATCTAGAATCCTGACTTCCACCTAGGTGGTTACCTAATGGATTTTAAACACTAGGGAAAGTTTGATTGGTCGAGGTTGTAATACAGAAATCACACTCGAATACTCACTCTATACCTCTCGGTAGTTTGAGTGATTTTCCCCAATTTGGCTTTCTCAAGTTCAAATGGGTATTGCACAAAACAAGTAATAAATGCTCAAGTCGGTTCTTACTATCTCTAGATTCAACCCTTTAACTGGGGCTATTGATTTCTTGAGTTCACCCCAATTTTTGTTAGCCAAATTTCCCTAGACTTAGTCTCTCTTTCTTAATTAGAGACTAGGTCAATTAGACATGAATCAATGTTTGTAACCAGTAAGTCTTGAATTCAAGCAAGAACTAGGCTAAATATCACAAACCTAATCACAAACAAGCCCTAAATAAAACATCCATTAAATACTTACATTAGGGTTGGGTCACAATCCTAGCTAGAAATTTATCTACTCATGAAAAATGTAGAAATCAAAGAAGAAATTAAGATATAATCCATAATAGATAATTATGGGAAGAAAATCTAATGTTTGGAGACAAATCTAGTACAAAATTACTTAAAACAGTAAAGAAAACGGCTCAGGTACTCTCACTAAAACAAAACTTAACCTAAAAATGACAAAAAGTCCTATTTATACTAAGCTAAAAATATCTAACAAAAATGCCCCTGCGGAGGTTATGCAGCCGCATAATTCTGAGTGCGGTCCGCACTCTGAACTTGATTGGTCAACTAGGACTTCTGTGGTCGCATAAAAGTGGGATGCGGCCGCACTTTATCTAGTTGTGTGGACCGCACATTTTTGAGTGCGGCCGAACACTTGACTTGGGCTGGGACTTGGACTTACTTCTGTGAACCGCACATTTGTGAGTGCGGCCGCACACTAGCTTCTGTGGCTGCACAATAATTGTGCGGTCTGCACATCTTCACTTAAAAGTTCTCTAATTTTCTTCTCCTGCGGTCCACATATTAGTGAGTGCGGCCACACTTTGGCTCTTACAGCCGCAAAATAATAGTGTGGTCCGCATACCTTCAATTTCCCATAATTCCAACCCTCTAAATCTTTGTTATGCGGCCGCACCAATATTATGCGGTCCGCATACTCTGAAGCTGATTTTGACAGGGTTCCTTCATTGTTTGCAGCCGCACCATAAACAATTTTGCCTTGTTTTGGTCCTTGTCCAATTTTGACTCCTTTTTGAGTTGATTTTTAGTTCTTTTGCTCGTTTCCCAATATTCATGTAATAAAGCTTAGTTTATTAGTTCTCGGGATACCTTTAAGCATTTTTTTAGCTAAAACACAAGTAAAAGGTAGCATATAAGCGGTCAAAATCCTTACTTATCAACTCCCCCAAACTTAAGTTTTTGCTTGTCCTCAAGCAATTAAGGCAATTCCCACTTCCATTAGAAAAAGGGATATTTCAGCTAACCTAAGTTGAGTCAAACACAAATCAATTGGGACCAACAATTACCCACACGCTCATGAATCATTATCAAGCCTATGATTTGAAAATTGAAGCACAAATGGATCTAATATGACACTTGAGCAGCAAGGGTTGACTTTTTTCATCAAGGAAGCTCGCACTTTCATGAAAGTCACTATAGATCCCAAACTCTTCCTCCTATACTCTCCGTAAGCTCATCTCACTCATGAATGAAGAATTCAAAATAATGACTCGAGGAAGATTCTCTCATCACTCTCAAAAGAATGTCACAAGCCCGACTCTTTGTACCATATGCTTGCCCCTCATGTATATCACCACTAATATAAGCTTGCTCGACTTGAAATCATGTAGGGCTTTTTCGGCATGTAATGAAGGCTTTTGAATTAAGGAGGGTAATAACGGATTGGAATCGGTTCATCTTTCCTTTAGAACTTCCTATTCTCTTGTTGGATCATGCTTTGCCAACTCTTTGAGTCATTTTCTTTTCCCTTAGGGGGGTTAGAGAGACTTGACATCACTCTTTCTTTGTCATGTTATTCACAATATCCTTCTTTGCTTTCTCCATGCGTTGCATTTTTGCTTTCTTTTGCATCTTTTCAACCCTTTCACATTATTCACTTTCTTTTTGTGTTTTTCTTCGTTCTTCCTTTCTTTTTCTTTGCTTTTTCCTCTTCTTCATTTATTTTATTTTGTCTTTTTGTGCATTGAAACCATCTTTAAACTCCTCGTCTCTCCCCCAAACTTATGTTTTTTCCATTTGATTCACATGAGTGCTAAAGAAAAGTCGGGTGCCAAGAAAGAGTCACTATAAAACGGTTAAAGGCTTGTAATGTGGTTATTGAATAGAAAGACTTTAGTATCAAAAGGGTTTACTATGGATGATATAATTAGTGGGCCATGGTAGGTTTCAAAACGGGCCAAGGAGAGCCTACAATCACTTTTCAAGCCAAGCTAACCTAGAATTTTTCTTAGACACACATTCGGGGCAAGTTCTAGACCATACACATGGGTACTTGGACTTGTAACAGAATACCTCACCTCTCACACAACCAGATTGTTAAAGAGAAAGGAGTCGAGGGCCCACAAAAACCGTATTCAAGATTGAAAATCGCTAATGGTTCAACTAAACCACCCAATGATTACCTAAGTCAACACAATATTACAAGGTCACTAACTAGAGCTATTTCTTTACAAAAACTTATTTTTTACCATAAACGCATAGTTAAGTGTGTTGGTACCAAGTGAAACATGCTCGACCCTTTTATTCATTACTACTATTTTTTCCTAAACCAGAAAAGAAAACAGACTCCATCCCTTAAGAAGGCTGTCACGCCATCTATTGTCTGGAAGAGCCACCCGGTTCACATAAAATCCACCTTTGGAAAGAACCGTGGCATTAAGAAAACCAAAGTCTTATTAATCACTCAAACATAAAAAGAAGCTAGAAAATCCAAAAGAAACTACTAAAGTAAATAAAAAGTTATACTGCTAAGAGAGATAAACTAAAGAAGCTATGAAATAAACTACGGAAAGTAAGATAAACGAATATACATACCGAAGTAAAATGAATATATACATCAAACGAAAAGGAAGAATATATACATACCAAAGGGAAAAGAAATATGAAATAAAAAAATAGTATAAGAGTTGTTACATGCCAATATCAATGTCAATCAATCAAAATAGACCACCCCCTAAATGAAAATCAGCATTGTACCCAATGCATAACAAAAATAATAATAGGAAAGGGTATAGAGTTAAAAGAACTACCTAAATGGTCTCAGTCTGCATGGGATCCTCAACATCCTCAGTCTCCTCTAGCTGTATCTCATCATCACCTAGTTGAGGGACAACATGGTTGTTGAGCATCCAGCTCATTAGACTGGCCGGCTGCTGCCTCTGATGCCTATGATGCCTCTGGTGTTGTCTATACTGCTGTCTCCATAAGCAGGTCTAATGGTAGATCTCCGGCAGATACAATCTTGGCAACCTCTTATCTCAACCTCTCCACTGACTTCTTCGACGCTTGAGACTTCTGCATCTTCTTTGTTTGCTTCCCCAACTCTTCAATGAGCGCCCCATGTGCCACCAGAGTCTCCATAATAGTCTTCTGGTTGTCCAGAATCTTTTTCAAAGTTTCCTCCACTAACAGAGGTACCTGTGGGGCTGCTGGGGTAGAGGACTGTGCTGCAACAACACTGGATATGTCAAACAGCTTTGAAGTAGTTTCCTGCATCCAGTTGTTGAGACTCGCCAATGTTTGAGAGACTCGAAGCACAGTCTATAGATAAGTAGAGGAAGCTGGTACTGATAATGGAGATGATGGTCTAGACAAAGAAGATGGTGGCATGGCTGCTGTAGAAGGCATGGCACTTGTGGAAGGCTCAACAGCTGAATCAGTAACTACTACCCTTGGCTCCTCAGATTGGCCAGTGGAAGTAGTTGCCTTACCCTTGAACTTCGGGTTGTCAGCATCCTGTAAGTGGTACAATGAGAAAGGCCTCTTGTACTTTAATTTTGTATCATACTGCCTCAATTCCACCTTTTTATCATTGAAGTACTCAGTGAGGAATTTCAGGTATGGATATGATCTCTCATCCTTCTGGACAACTAATGTAATGTGGGTGGAAATGATGGCCTCCATGTTTATCGAATACCCATCAATAATTGAAGCCATCGGGACTTCTCGGGGGAAAGGGAAAGTTTTTCTCATTTAAGCACGGGTCAATGCGGCTGCATACGAATGTCTGCGACCCTTTGGCTTCAAAATTTAGGGTGGCCGGGATTATGGGGACCCCTGCTGTGAGCCACGACGGTGGTGGTCCTCGAGCTGTCAGAATCTTTGGTAACCACGGCCGAGCAGCAACACCTAAATCCAGCTTTTCCAAGTATTTGACTGCCTCCACCTCCTCAAATCCCACATATGAATTCAAAGCACAAGAGTCAAACCGGAATTTCAGATTCCGCACATTTGTCACCTTGGTACCCTTCTTTATATGAGCCATATTGGCATAAAATTCTTTGACCAAGTGCTCATTCGTGTCGAGGACACTTTGGATGAACCATTTCTATCCTTTCGCTCCCGGAAGTGTCCGGGAACATTTGGGTTGTGCATGTCCAAGTCCTTCATCAAAAACTGCTGCTCAAGTGTGAGCAATCTCTGGGACCACCATTCTCTAAACCTGTTGAAGGCAGTCAGGCTGACAAATCAGTCTTCCCACATCTCTCTTCTCCTTGACCTCTCAAGGCCACCCACTCGAGTGTCACCTCCTCTCCCATCATCTAGGACATCATCATCATCATCCGGGACATCATCATCATCATCATCATCATCTACATTGATTGGTGTGGGAGTAGAAGGTGAAGAGGAGGGCTCGAAACCCTGGATTTCTGCGTTAGAACCAGCAGAAGAGCTGTCTGTAGGCTCATTGTGCAATTGATAGTGCCTAGTGGGTTGTGGTGGATTGGATGAGGGTTCATACTGGACCTCCATAGAGTGACCCTCCGAGGCGTCCTTAGACGGGGCATATTCACTGGTGCTGGAGGATTCAGGAACTCTATTGGCAGTTGCCTTCTTGCTTATGGCTCTCTGAATAGCAAGTGGTAGGTTACTCTTGCCTCGGCCTCAGCCCAGGGAGGGCTCACCCCTCCCTTTTGGTGCATCACCTATGCCACAGGATCTAACTAATGTCTATAACACATAGCAATATGAGTCAGTTAGAATGGAAGCTCATAGTGTATACATATGCATGTTGAAAAGTTGCAGTAAAATAGACTTAGAAGTGGCAGTGCAAATCGCACAAAAGAGAGTGCGACTGCAGACAGACGAGTGCGGACCGCACAATTTCACAGTGCGTCCGCACAACCAAAAGTGTGAACCGCAAAATTTTGAGTGCGGCCGCAAAACCCCAGGTTCAGACTACTGGGTTATCTGATCATTGAGCAGTGCGTACCATAACATTCTTGCTGCAGACGACACAATTTCACTGCGGACCGCATAATTGTGGGTGCAGTCCGCACAAATCAAACACCAATTTTTACCCTATTCTCACTTATGCAGGCCGTACAAAAATGTTTGCGGCCGCAAAATTTAAAAATTACACGCACTGACTTTCATTTCATGCAATTTTTCCACAGATAAGCCAAGATTATAGCCATTAAACATGATTAGCTATTTACCCACGCCCCAATTAACATTTTAGTCACTACCCACATGTTTCTAAGCAAAAAATGACTAACTATTGATATTTTTTGGCATGATACCAACCCTAGACAAAGAACAAAATTAAGAAAAAAATGAAAAAATCTAAAGATGTAATGAACATACTAGTAATGAGGGATGTAGGTGAGAATCTACACAGATGGAATGCTTGAAGTTTGAAATCTAATGAAATATGGACTATGCTTGCTTAGGGTTTCAGAGCTCAGAGAGGCAAAAGTGTGAATAGTGCATGGAGGTCCTATTTATAGGTTGACCAGTCGGTGCAAAACTGACCTGAGTGCGACCGCACAATTTTGAGTGCGGTCCGTATAATTCTGGTGAGGTCCGCACTTTTGTGACACTTAGCCAATTTTTCTTGCACAATCCATGCAATGCACATCCATTCCTGCATACACTTCAAAACTAGTTAGCACAAAACAAAGCCTACCTAATCTAAAGAGGAAAATCAAGAAAAAGAAAAAGATAGATGATTTGCCTCCCAAGAAGCGCCTGATTTAACGTCGTAGCACAACGCAGATTACCAATCACTTGAAATGAAGCAATGCCACAACGTGGCCATCATCAATCTTTCCAAGATAATATTTCACCCGGTGCCCATTGACTCTAAACACCTCATCGTTTTAATTTTTCAGATCTAGAGCACCAAAGGGTATCGCATGCACAACTTCAAATAGGCCACTCCACTTGTATTTCAACTTTCCCAGAAACAACCACAACTGATAATTGAACAATAGCACAAGATTGTCTTCTGTGAATTCTTTATTCCGGATATACTTGTCATGGAGGTACTTCATCTTGTCATTAAACAAGGATGAACTTGAATATGCATGGAATCGGAACTCATCAAGCTCATTCAATTGTCCCACCCTTAAGTTGGCGGAAACTTCCCACCCAAGATTAAGCTTCTTCAATGCCCACATAGACTTGTGCTCAAGTTCCACTAGTAGATGACAAGCTTTCCCGAACACTAACAGATAAAATGACATACCAATTGGTGTTTTGTGTCCTATAAGCCTAAAGAGCGTCATCAAGTTTCTTCGACCAATCCGTCTGGTTGGCATTCAACGTCTTTGACAAAATACTCTTGATCTCTCGGTTGGAGACTTTAACCTGTCCATTTACTTGAGGATGATAGGTGGTTGACACTTTGTGAGTGACACTATACTTGGAGAGTAAAGTATCAAAAGCTTTGTTGCAAAAGTGTGATCCCCCATCACTAATAATGGCCCTTGGAGTACCAAACCTTTTGAATATGTTCTTTTTCAAGAATACTACCGCGCTCCGAGCTTCATTGTTGGGCAAAGCCACGGCTTCAAACCACTTTGACATGTAATCCACAACTACCAATATATAAGTGTTCCCACATGAGCTCATAAACGGACCCATGAAATCAATGCCCCACACATCAAAAATGTCAATCTCCAAGATGGTGGTGAGGGGCATATCATTTTTCTTGGAAATCCCACCGGCCCTTTGGTATTCATCACAATGCTTAACGAGATCGCTAGCGTCCTTGTAAAGAGTAGGCCAATAGAATCCACAACTTAACACCTTTGTAGTTGTTCTTACTCCACCATGGTGACCACCATATGGCGAAGAGTGGAAAGCCTCAAGAATTCCCAATTGTTCTTCTTCTGGTACACATCTTCGGATCACACCATCGATATAAATTCGGAAGAGATAGGGCTCATCCCAATAGTAGTCAAGGCAATCACGTTTGAGCTTCTTCCTTTGATTTGAAGAGAACTCATTCGGTACAATGCCACTCACAAGATAATTGGCCAAGTAGGAAAACCATGGCATCCCAGACATATAAATGAATAGGATTTGCTCGTCGAAAAATGAATCATTTATTTCAAGGCCCTCATGTGGCCTCCCCTCTTCTTCCAATCGAGACAAGTGGTCTGCCACTTGGTTTTCACTCCCCTTGCAGTCTTGAATCTCAAGATCAAACTCTTGTAAAAGAAGTACCCACTACTTCAATCTTACCTTAGAAACTTTCTTGCTCATAGAATATCGAAATGCCGCATGGTCGGTGTGAACAATCACCTTTGTACCCATCAAGTACGGGCGGAACTTCTCCATAGCAAAACAATGAGCTCTTTTTCGGTCACTGTATAGTTGACTTGGGCCTCGTTCATGGTCTTACTAGCATATTTGACCCAATGGAAGATCTTGTTGATACGTTGCCCCAATACCGCTCCAACCGCCACATCGAACTTGGCATCCTTCTCCAAAATTTTGCGCAAGGGGTTAACCACCTTAGAAAAGTCCTTGATGAATTGGCGGTAGAACCCCGCATGACCTAGAAAGATCCTCACTCCCTTCACGGATGTAGGGGGAGGGAGTTTGGATACCACGTCAATTTTGGCTTTATCAACCTCAATACCATTCTTTAAAATCTTGTGACGAGGATGATGCCTTCCTCGACCATGAAGTGATATTTTTCCCAATTTAAAACCAAGTTAGTTTACTCACATATTGCCAATACCTTATCCAAGTTGTCCAAGCACTATTCAAAAGAATTCCCACCACAGAAAAATCGTCCATGAAAACCTCAAGAAAGTCCTCCAACATATCAGTGAAAATGGCCATCATACACCGTTGAAAAGTCTTCGGTGCATTGCATAACCCAAATTGCATCTACGAGAATGCAAAAGTACTATAGGGAAAAGTGAAAGTGGCCTTATCTTGGTCATCAGGAGAAATAAGAATCTGATTGTAGCCGGAGTATCCATCAAGGAAGCAAGAATAAAATGATCAACCAACCTATCCAACATTTGATCAATAAATGGAAGCGGAAAATGGTCTTTTCGAGTAACTTTGTTGAACGTCCTGTAGTCCATGCACATTTTCCATCCGGTGAAAGTTCTTGTGGGGATCAATTCATTTTTGTCATTTGTTATCACAGTAATGCCCCCTTTATTTGGGACACATTACACCGGCAAGGTCCACTAGCTATCGAAAATGGGGTAAACAACCCAGACATCCAACCATTTGATGATCTCCTTCTTTACTACCTCTTGCATTGCTTCATTCAATCTTCTTTGATGTTCCACGGAGGGTTTTACATACTCCTCCAGAGTAATATTGTGCATGAAAAAGGCGGTTCTTATACCCTGAATATCCGCCAATGTCCAACCTATAGCTTTCTTCATCCTTTGGAGAACCGCCAAGTTAGATTCTACCTGCACGTTAGTTAAGCACGAGGAAAGAATAACAGGTAAAGTGGAACAAGGGCCAGGAAACTCATACCTAAGGTGTAAAGGCAAAGGCTTTAACTCCAGGGTGGGAGGCTCCTTGATTGAGGGCTTTGTTGGAGGAGTCTTCTGGTTCTCAAGATCCAAGGACAATTTTCTAGGATCATAAGTATATGACCCCATTCCTTTAAAAGCATTGACACATTCCACAAAGCCTTCCTTCTCATCCTCATCATGATTTAGCAACACAGCTTCCAAGGTGTCCTTAACATTCATCACAGCACTTGTGTCATCAACAATTACTTCTGTCACTAGATCCACGAACACATTGATTTGCATACATGGAAAACCACTTTTTCATCACCCACCCATAAGGTGAGCTCACCGGCTTCTATCAACTAGGGCCTTCCCTATAGCAAGGAAAGGTCTCCCCAAGATAATAGGCACCTCGTAGTCAACCTCACAATGAAGGATCACAAAATCTGTTGTAAGAAAGAACTTGTCCACCCGAACTAACACATCATCAATTATCCCCAATGGCCTTTTCATATTTCGATCCGCCATTTGTAGCCTCATCGATGTGGGTCTTGGTTTCCAAATTCCCAAAATTTTGAACATAGAGTAGGCATCATGTTGATGCTTGCACTAAATCACATAAAGCTTTGGCAAAATTGGTGCTCCGAATAGTGCACGGGATTGTGAAGGCACCGGGGTCTTCCAATTTCAGAGCCACAAAGTGCACAATAGCACTCACTTGATGTGTCATTTTGATCGTTCAAAATTCATTGATCTCTTCTTTGTTACCAAATCCTTCATGAACTTGGCATATCCCGGCATTTTTTCTAAGGCTTCAACCAACGGCACATTTATGGACAAACTCTTCATCATATGAATAAATTTCTTGAATTGGTTCTCATTATTTTTCTTTGAAAGTATTTGAGGGTATGGAGGAGGAGGCCTTGAAAAGGGTGCTTTGGCCTTTTGCACTGGTTTCGGTATGTCAATTACGTGTTCCCTAGACGAGTTCACTTCTTTTTGTATCTCCTCCACACTTTCATCTATGTCAATCCTCACCTCTTCATTAGCTTGAACCTTATTTCTTGGCACGTCATCTTCTTGAACCAACACATCATAATTTACAACTCTTCTTTGGTTTGAGTCACTTGCTTCCTCACCTTTTCCGCTCCGTGTAGTTACGGCCATTGCATGCCCCGTATTGTTCCCACCCTTAGGATTCACCATGGTATCACTAGGTATTTCTCCCTTAGGGCGAGTGTTTAAAGATTGAGATATTTGACCAATTTGAACCTCCAAATTGCGGATAGAAGTGTTGTGGGAGGCTAATTGAGCATCGTAGTCGACATTTTTCTCCATCATTTGCTTGAAAATATTTTCAATCTGTCAGATTGCATTATTGGAAGAACTAGAACCTTGTGACAGACATGAAGGTGGGTTTCTTGGTTGTTGATACATCTGGGGTCTTTAAAAGCCCGACCCCCGATTCCCTTCATTATTATTGTTCCAACCCCCTTGATTTTTGTTGCCTCCCCAATTGCTTTGATTGTTGCCACCCCAATTACCTTGATTATTGCCTCCCTAATTGCCTTGGTTCCCTTGATTACTCCAATTGCCTTGATTATTATTATTTCCCCAATTGCCTTAAGTGTTGTTGTTGCCACCACTCCAATTGCCTTGGTGGCCTTGCTTGTTCCAATTTCCTTGGTTTCCTTGTGATACCATTGTTGTTGAGATTGAGTATTGTTTCTTTGACCTTGATAATTATTAATATATTGCACTTCTTCTTCTTGCTCATTTTATGAATCACCTTGGTCATACCCACTATCATCTTGCTCAAATTGTTCCGGACGGTTTTGTACTTGTTGACCTCTTTGCCGTCTCTTGTTTATCATCATATTCACCCCTTCCATATCATTCACTTGTTTCGGCCCTAGAACTTGTTAAACCTGAGCCTTGGCCAATTGGTTCATTGTGGTTGTCAACTCGGTAATAGCTTTACCATGATCATATAGCTCTTTGTGTAAGTGAATAACATTTGGGTCACCTTAAGGAACATTGGCTCTACTTTGCCATGCCGATGAAGTATCCTCCATATCATCCAAAATTTCACAAGCTTCGGCATAAGGCGTGTTCATGAAGTTCTCGCCGACAAGTTGATTTACCACACAATGATTTGTTGTGTTGATCCCCCTGTAGAAGGTTTGTTGGATCATGACCTCGGTCATATCATTATTCGGGCACTCCTTAACCATGGTACGATATCTTCCCAAATATCATGAAATGGCTCATTGGGCTCTTGCTTGAACGCTAGAAGTTCATCCCGTAGTATAGCCATGTTCCACGGAGAGAAGAATTTGGTAATGAAATTTTCGGCCAACTCATCCCAAGTATGGATGGAATGATTGGGTAATCACTCTAACCAGTCCAAAGCCTTTCCCTGTAGAAAAAAGGGAAATAGCCTCAAACGCAGTGCATCCTCAGAGAAGTTTATTTGTTTTCTCCCCCAACAAGTATCGTCGAACCCTTTGAGATGCTTGTAAGAATTTTGTCTTGGAGCTCCAGTGAAGAAACCCCAATGCTCAAGTAGTGTAAGCTTCACGTTAGTCATTTGGAAGTTTCCTGCCTTAATACTGGGTGGGACTATAGCACTAGCATAACCTTCATTCGGAAATACCCGGTGCGCTGCCGATCTTAGTGGAGGTGGGGGCGGGTTGGGAGTATTATCATGAGGCGGTCGGCCTCGCCTGTTTACTTGAGGTTCGGGATGAATCTCATCTCCCTGATTATCATCTACCTCCTCCCCCAATAGCAAATTCCCGATGGGCTCATTGTTGAGAGCCATTTTCGTACCTATAAGCAATTCAAAAACAAAATTAGTGACTCGGAAGGAAAGAAAGACAAAGCATGCAAAACCTAGATATATAGCTAAATTTGTTTAACTCCCCGGCAACGCGCCAAAAATTATTCTCGGTCAAACCCACACCATAATTAGGTAGTCAGACGGTTGATGAAATAATAAACCCAACGTAGGCCGGGATCGAATCCACATGGAGTTAGAATAGGGATTAGGTGTATATCTAGTTTGATTTTATGATTTTTCCTAAATTGCTATTCCACATTCCTCATTGTTGCTCTACTTCTAATTTTTTCTATTGATTGCAATTATAAAACTAAGAGACAATATTTTTTGTTTTGTTGTTTTTTAAATGATAAAAGGATCTAGGGTCGTGACTTCTACCTAGGTGGTTACCTAATGAATTGTAAACTCTAGGGCAAGTTTGATTTTTCGGGGTTGTATTATAGCAATCACACTCGAATACTCACTCTATACCTCTCGGTAGTTTGAGTGATTTTGCCTAATTTGGCTTTCTCAAGTCCAAATGGGTATTGCACAAAACAAGTGATAAATGCTCAAGTCGGGTCTTACTATCTCTAGATTCAACCCTTTAATTGGGGCTATCAACTTCTTGATTTCACCCTTATTTCTTGTTAGCCATGTTTTCCTAGACTTAGTATCTCTTTCTCAAGTAGAGACTAAGTCAATTAGGAATGAATCAATGTTTCCAACCATTAATTCTTGAATTCAAAGAAGAACTAGGCTTAATATCACTAACCCAATCACAAACAAGCCCTAAATCAAACACCCATTAAATATCCTCACTAGGGTTGGGTCACAACCCTAGCTAGAAATTTAGCTACCCATGAAAAATGCAGAGATTAAAGAAGAAATTAAGATAGAATCCATAATAATTAATTATAGGAAGAAAATCTAATGTTTGGAGACAAATCTAGTACAAAATTACGTAAAGCAGTAGAAAATGGCTCAGGTACTCTCCCTAAAACAAAACTTAACCTAAAAATGATAAAAAGTCCTGTTTATACTAAGCTAAAAATATCTGACAAAAATGCCCTTGCGGAGGTTGTGCGGCCACATATATTTGAGTGCGGTCCGCACTCTGATCTTGACTGGTCAAATGGGCCTTCTGCGGTCGCATAAAACTGGGACGGGGCCACACTTCATCTAGTTGTGCGGACCGCATATTTTTGAGTGCGGCCGCACACTTGACTTGGGTTGGGACTTGGACTTGCTTCTGCAGACTGCACATTTGTTAGTGTGGCCATACACTGTTTTCTATGGCCGCATAATAATCGTGCGGTCCGCACATGTTCATTTCAAAGTTCTTTGATTCTCTTCTCCTGCGGTCTGCATATTAGTGAATGCGGCCGCACAATAATGGTGCGGTCCGCATACCTTCAATATCCCATAATTCAAACTCTCTGAATCTTTCTTCTGCGGCCACACCAATATTATGCGGTCCACATACTCTAAAGCTTATTTTGACAGGGTTCCTTTTCTGTTTGCGGCTGCACATAGTATTGTGTGGCCCGCGATGTAAGAAATGTTTCCTTGTTTTGGTCCTTGTCCCATTTTGACTCCTTTTTGAGTTGATTTTCACTTCTTTGACTCGTTTTCAAATATTCCTGCAAGAAAGCTCAGTTCATTAGTTCTCAGGATACCTTTAAGCATTTTTGAGCTAAAACACAAGTAAAGAGAGAAAATAAGAGGTCAAAATTCCTACTTATCATGCTCCTCCCCAAGGGTGAGAGACGGCTGGCGCCATGGGAAATGTACCGGCCTGAGCCACACTCTCCATAAGATCCACCAAGTGGACCAAAGCATCCTCAAGCACTGGGGTGGCGATGAAACCCTCCGGGGCCTGAGCTGGTCCGACATGAATAGTTTGGGTTGGAACTTCCTCGTCAAACTCTACCTGAGGCTCCACTACTGGTGTTGCTGCTCGAGCTCTGGACTGAGCTCTGCCCCTACCTTGACATCGACATTTGCCCGTCGTAGGAGCTATCACTAGGGGCTTTGGTTGATGCTCAGCTAAATAGGCAGTACGTGTTCTCGCCATATGCGAGAGAACAAAAGTATAAGAGTTCAATTAGCAATGGGAGAACAAAATCGAACGACAGAGAAGAATAGAAGTGAACTTTGTTCCTAAACTTCATAACCTCTGCAAGATAAGTACATACTCCTCCGTACCGTTCCTCCAAACTCTACTAAGCCTGCTCGTGACTTGTGAGACCTAGGCAACCTAGTGCTCTGACACCAACTTGTCACGACCTGAAATTCCAACATTCGAAACTGTGATGACACCTAACATTTTGCTTGCTAGGCAAGCCAACGTTAGAGGATTCTTTAAGCCAATTTTAGTCAATTTCAATAACAGAATAAACTAAGCTAAATAGAAGTTAAAACTGAAATGCGGAATAACTAAAATCCAATGACATTTTATATAATTTGGATCTAGAGTTACAACTCACGAGCTTCTAAGAGTTTTCTACAAACAGAGTATGAAAAAAATACAAGAAATAGTAAAATAGGGAAAATAGATGGGGACTACAAGGTCTGCGGATGCCAGCAGATCTACTTTGAGTCTCCGATTTTATTTAAGAAAGCCCAAACTGCTAAGCCTCACGATCAGCTAGGGTCGGTACACAAATCCGCACAAGAAGTGCATAGTGTAGTATTAGTATAACCGACCCATGTACTCGTAAGTGTCGAGCCTAACCTCGACGAAGTAGTGACGAGGCTATGACAAGACACCCACATAATAAACCTGTGCAGATAACAATATATGTACAAGATAACAACAAATAACATATAAACATGTAGTATTGGGAGGGGGACATGCTAAAAGGGATACAAGATACGAGAAATACAAGGGAAATGATAACAAGAACAGTCAAGATGCCTTTAACCAGTGAAAACAATTAAACACAATAAAGAAAATTGCACGAAATCAGCCTTCGTGCATTTACTCTCAACCTTACAATAAAACAATGATAATGCATAGTACCACCCTTCGTGCTTTTACTCTCAACCTCACAATGAAACAATGATAATGCACGACACCAACCTTCGTGCTTTTACTCTCACTCTCAATATAATTCAATAGACACGGCATCACCCTTCGTGCATTAACACTCATAGCATGGCACAACATCACCCTTTGTGCATTAACATCCACAATATGGCATGCATCACCATTCATTATTTTGGCACTCTCCCTTACCACATAACAATGAACAAGTAATAACAGGGAGATAGGATAAACAAGAACAAGACTTACTTCAATAATGGTTCTACGATACCAATCTCAACTGTGGAATCAATACTTAAATATCACAAAAACCCATAAACACGGTAAGAACGATAAATTTAACAAATAACTAGACTAAGAATGGATAACATGAACAAAGTAAGCAATAATTACAAGGAACAAGTCCCACCCACATGATTTAAACCGACAAAAAATGCATAACTACTCGTCACCTCACATATACGTTGTACCCAAAATCTAAACATGTAGCAAATAAACAAACAAGTCTTAATCCCTCAGGTCAAGGTTAACCACGACACTTACCTCGCTCCAAAGGTCCACTCATAGCTCAATCACCACTTTGCCTTTCAATCAAGCCTCTGAACCAATAGAATCTAGCAAATTACCAACAAAATGATTCAAATTAAGCCTTAGGAACTACACACGATTGAAAAGGATTCAGTTTAGGTCATTATTGAAAAAGTCAACAATAGTCAACTCCCGGGCCCGCTTGGTCAAAATCCGATATTCGGGCCAAAACCAGATTAATCATTCACCCCCGAGACCGGTTATGTAATTTATTTTAGAATCTGACCTCAATTTGAAGTCTAAATCCCTATTTTACAAAAATCCCCAATTCTACCCAAAACCCCCAATTTCAACCATGAAAACACAAGATTTTAGGTTGAAATCTTAGGAAATGTAGTAAAAGATTGAAAATAACTAGTTTAGAATCACTTATCAATGATTTAGGAAAGAAGAGTTCTTTGAAAAATCGTCTCTAGGGTTTCTGTTTGAAAATTTGAGAGAATAAACAAAAATCCCTTCTAACTCCCACTCTGATCAGTTGCAGATGTCGCATTTGCGGCCTGGGATTCGCAAATGCAAAGTATAAATCGCGAATACGAAGATCTTCACATATCTGCTTCCATCGCAAACTCGACGAATTGTTCGCAAATGCGAACAGGCTTGATCGCAAATGCGACCCATTGATCGTAAATGCGAAGTAGCTCCCCCAGTCCCCATCGCAAAAGCGAAGACCTGGTCGCAATTGCACAACTAGGTCTCTTTGCAAATGCGAACATTATGGTCGCAAATGCGAAACCGATATATTTTCTTCCATATCGCAATTGCGAGGTCAGACTTCGTAAATGCGAGATCTGAGACCTACACCAGAAACTAAAGAACACCAGCTGAGTTTTTCTAAGTCCAAACCACTCCGTAGCCTATCTAAAACTAACCCGAGCCCTCGGGGATCTAAACCAACTATGCACACAAGTCTAAAAATATCATACAAACTTGTTCGCGCGACAAATCGCCAAAATAACACCTAGAACTATGAATTTAGCATTAAATCAAAGGAAATTTTCAAGAAAACTCATGAACTTCTAATTTCACAATCGGACGTCCGAATCAAGTCAAACCAACTCTGTTTCTCACCAAATTTGACAGACAAGTCATAAATATAGTATTAGACCTATACGGGGTTCCATAACAAAAATACTGACCCGACATCCAAAAAGTTAAACATTGGTCAAATATTTCAAGGTCATTAAGCCTTCAACTTTCAAATTTCAACAAAGTGCGATAACTCGAGCTAGGGACTTTCGAATTCGATTCCGGGCAAACGCCCAAGTCCCAAATCACGATACAGACCCAGCGAGATAATCATAATAGAAATTTGGGTCCGTTTGCTCAAAAAGTAGAGCAAAGTCAACTCAAATGGATTTTAAGGCTAAATTGTCTTTTTTCTCAATTTTTAACATAAAATCTTTCCGAAAAAAATCCCGAACTGCATACGCAAATCGTGGAAGGCTAAAATGAGGTATTTAAGGCTTTAAAGTGCAGAATTAAATTCTAAAATATAAGATGACCTATCGGGTCATCACAAGCTAGGTCAAGACACCCACTGAAAATCTAAATCTATGCAGGATATGACATAAAGATAACAAGGAAGGAATATCAAAGAAATGTCAATAGCAAACAGAAATCGGATTACAAACAGTAGTAATACTAAGAGAAAATCACGAATGACAACGAGAAATAACTAAGTAATTAAACAACAACATAGTTGGGCTACATATGATGTATAAATGTACTCGAGTAGGGAAAACGATGCTAACTCAACCAACCAAATCATTTCTAATACACAATTTCAACAATCCCACTTCTCGTAATCTCATATCATAAATCAAAACTTCCAAACCATTTACACACATGGCACCTTATGCCTACATCTTTCCATCTCACTTCGCACGGCAGAATCCACGTGCTACTCGGTCTATGATATCCGTGTCAAATGCTAATTAGGATGTTCACATGATTTTATCTATATATCATAATGTAAAAATTAGAGTTTTTAGACCAAGTAGGAAATTAATGAGAAAGATGAGTTATTTTAGAAATCATATGTGTGAAGAAAATATAACATTTTCAAGTAAAATACAACATCGAATAAGCTATTGAAGTTAATATAGAATTTATTAAATTAAAACATAATAAAAATTCCTTTTTAAGTAAAATTAAAACCTCAGACAGGCCAAAGATTAAGTTGAGAAATCAATTGAAGTAAAATATGACAACTATTAGAAATGGTAAGTACTGAAATAAACAGCGAGTTTTAACTTAAGTCACACAAGGTAGCATGATATTAATTCTTTTATTTAAAACCACTATATTACTAAAAACTCAGCGGGACAGGAGTTAATGACTCAACGTAGTAAATTCACCTTGAAAATCAATTACCAGAAAAATAGTATTAGAAAAATAACTCAGGAAATGATGGAAAGGCGATAAGTCAATGACAATAAATCAATCCTCGAAAAACAATGAAGAACCAGAAATAAAAATTCTCAGAGTCTCGTACGAAAGAACCGAAGCCAATGCATAAAACTGGGAATATAAAACACAAAATATGTTGCGGCATGCAACCTGATCTACCATATTCATATGATATCAAAACAAAATTCACCCTTAGTTTACCTGTTGTGGTGTGCAACCTGATCCCACCGTACAATATCAATATCATAACAATAAACAAAATATGTTGCGGTGCGCAACCTGATCCCACCATTTAATATCAATATCATAATTCACCCTTATTTCACCATAACAGTCCACCCTTATTTCTCCTGTTGCGGCTTGCAACTCGATCCCACTGTACAGTAATAATATCACAATATAAATATCCTCCTTTATTTCACCGGTTGTAGCGTGCAACCCGATACCACGTACAATAATTTAAATCAAAAGTAACAATTTAATAACTCCATTTACAAGAATTTCTTCAATCAAGGGTATCAGTACACGACAAAAAAGGAACCACGTAAAAAACCGCTGGAATACAACAAACTTTACAAAAATGACTGGACAGGTAGAGTACGTGATAACTAAGTATGCAATCTCAACAATTAGGACATGTAGCAGATAAGCACAAGGTCATAGAAGAACTCATCAATTAAGAGATAGCAAGACAATAAGGAAGGTAATAACTTCAAATAAGGCATATAAAGTCCAGTTAATGAGTAAGAAGTACCGTAGGGGCTAACAACGTCAAATACAACACGTAAGAGTAGACTAACAACGAGATATCACATGTTATGACAATTCAATTAATCATAGAAAGATAATAGACAATATAAACCGATCAAATACCACATATAGACTCTGTAATCACTCGCCACCTTGAATAAATAGCTTTCACATAACAATATAACACAATTTACTCAATTCCTAAGGGGTAGTTTCCCCACCACAAAGTTAGGAAGACACTTACCTCAATTCGGCCAAATCTGTAACAACCCGGTCGGTCGTTCTGAGATTTTAGCCTTGTTCCCTTATTATGCTTCATTTTGTGTGGTTCAACTTCATTATGTTGTATTATATTGGTTGGCTCGGGTTCGGAGCGATTTTTGGAGAGAAATGAGACACTTAGTCTCTTAACTTGGTTCAATAGTTAGAAAAGTCAGCTGGAGGTTGACTTATTGGTAAACGATCTCGGGATGTAGATTTATGGTTCAGATAGCTTCATTAGGTGATATTGGACTTAGGAGTGTGTTTGGAATATGATTTTGATTTCCGGTGTAGAATTAGACTTGAATTGGCGAAAGTTAGTTTTTGGCGATTTCCGGTTGGTAGTGGAAAATAGGCTATAGGGGTTAGAATGGAATTCCGGAAGTTGGAGCAGGTTCGTAGTGCCATTTTGGATATGTGTGCAAAATTTCAGGTCAATCGAAAGTGTTTGGGATGGTTTCGGCATCTTTGGCGAAATTTGGAAATTTGTAAGTTCATATGCTTGAATCCGAGGTGAATTTAGTGTTTTGATGTTATTTTTGGGTGTTCCAAGGGTGCGTGTAAATCCGGGTGATCATTTATGACATTTTGGTATTTTTGGTTGGGGTCTCGAGGGGCTCGGGGTGATTTCGGATAGCCATCGGGGGATTTAAAGTTGGAAATTACAGCAGAGGCTACTGGTGCTGGTGTAACCGCACCTGCGGATAGGGGACTGTAGGTGCGAGCCCGCAGAAGCGGACACAAGACCACATATGCAAATTTTGGTGGACAGGAGGGAGACTGCAAATGCGGAGCTGGGGCCACACCTGCAGAGTCGAAGGTGCGGAAATTTGATCGCAGGTGCGGGATTGTGCATTTAAGTGCATTTTCGCAGGTGTGCACCTGGGACTGCAGATGTGGGTCTGCAAGTGCAAGTATTTGGCTGCAGGTGCAGAAATCCCTGGACAGAACATATAAATAGGACCCTTAGTGGATTTTGGTCATTCATCCACCATTTTTGCACGGGTTTGAAGCTTTTGAAGGGTTTCGAAGAGGAAAATCGAAGGTTCTTCGTGGAGGTAAAACTTTTGGACTTAAAACTAGTTTATGTGTAATTTATGGACTGATTAGTGGTGTAATTTGTGAGAAAATAGTACAAAAATTGGGTAATTAGGGCTTGTAATTGGAGACCTTTAATTGAGTAATTGAAGGGGCTTTTGTGGTCTGATTTTGCTGTTCTTTGTATGTATAGACTCGTGGGAGGATAAGGATTCCAGTTTTGTAACTTTTATTGAATTTCGAGACATGGTCCCGGAGGTCGGGTTTGGTCAATTTCGGAATTTGTGTCTAATTGTGATAAATTTCGAATGTGTTTCGTCTCCCTAGCATATTTTGATATTATTAATCTGGTTTTGATAGACTCAGAGCATTTGGGAGCCGACTCGAGGGGGAAAGAGTATCGCGAAGTAGCGTTTTGGACCGGTTGAGGTAAGTAATGACTATAAATCTTGTCCTGAGGGTATGAAACCCCGGACTTCGTATTTTCTCACTATTTTTGGAATGGCGCACATGTTGGATGACGAGTGTGTGGCGTGCACTGACTAGGGATTTTGACTTGGTCCTTCTCGTGGCAACTACTGAGTTGCGCATTTACTTTTAAATCATATGTTAAATCGTGTTTTCAGACTATTGTTATATTTAGGTTGTAAGCCATGTTTGGGGCCTTGTGTCGACCTGTTTAGACCCCTTGGGGCTTTTACTGCTATTCCTCACTATGTTGACTTATGATTTACACTCAGCCATATTATGTATAACTGATTTCGAAACTCAGTCTTATTTACACTATTTTGAGATATAAAATGATATTTTCGGTCGAGTACCCCGCTTTACCGATAGCCCGAGTGGATTTTTTAGAGATTTCTGACTAAGTGTGGCTGAGGGCCTATGTTGTGAGGATTCTATGGGATCGGGCTGCATGCCGCAACATGTTACATTGTTCATGATATGTGAGAGGCCAAGGGCCTGAGTGATTATTCCATGAGATGGCTTGATATTAGCGCTTGGGCTGTAGGAGCCCCTCCGGAGTCTGTACACACCCCTAGTGAGCGCAGGTACCTACTAAGTGTGAGTGCCACTGACGAGTGATTGTGAGGTATGAGTGACTATGAGGTTGCCCGAGGGGCTGATTATGAGTGACTGTGAGGTATGCCCGAGGGGCTGATTTTGAGTGATGTTAGGCCCGAGGGGCAGTTTCTGATACATGTTTTGCCCGAGGGGCTACTTATGATTTTACCACTTTCTTTCTGAACTTATGAAATATGTTTTGCCCGAGAGGCTTTTTGTGATTTTTATCATTTTTACACTAAACTTCTTGAAAGTTATGTTGAAAATGTTGGCAAGTATATTCTCAAATGATTTTTTACTGAAATCGGCTTTTAAGCGTGCTGATTTAATGTATACACTAATGGAAATAAAGAATGTGCTTATTGTGAAATGATGATTTGACTTTATGTGTTTCTTACTGCTCAGACCTGATTTATTTTCATCACTACTGAGTTGGCGTACTCACATTACTCAATGCACCTCGTGTGCAGATCCAGGTGCTAAGGTAGAGTGAGCTGTGTATATGTTCCAAATACTTCTTAGAGATTTTGTAAGGTAGTTTCATGCGTCCGCAGCCCTGCTCTCTCCTTCTTACTATCATAGAGTTGAATATTTTATATAGATGCTCATGACCATTGACTCTAGGATCTCAGGGTTGTATTTAATATTCAGTGTAGCTTTATCTGTTTTAAAATGATTTAAGGAAACCTTTATGTATTATCAATTTAGTAATGATATACACGAAAGATTAATTACGATTTGAGTGTTGACTTGGCTGGTCTAGTTCCACGATAAGCGCCATCACGACTAGTTAAGATTTGGGGTCGTGACAAGTTGATATCAGAGCCTAGGTTACATAGGAATCAACGGTCATAAGCAGGTTTAGTAGAGTCTTGCGGATCGGTACGGAGACGTCTGTACTTATCTTTGAGAGGCTACAGAACCCTTAGGAAAATCTCACATTCTTGAATTATTGTCGTGTGAATCCATTTTATTCAGAAAGTAACTCTTGAATTCCTTCGATGTATTTGAATGCGCACCTGAGCGCTTGGTATCAGCTGTGCATTGACGACTTGTGACTTCCATGGATGAGATGTGATTTTAGCATGTTGATAATGGGTCAGTCTGGAGAACTTGAGGCCGGATTCTGTCTGTGGCTTGAGCGCTGAGATTTCATTGTGTGAGCACATGTGTTTGGGGACTTATATGTCCGTTGGTGTCCTTATTGACGGGACTTTGTGACTGGATGACTATGTGGTGAGTGTGATTTGAGGGTGATATGTGTCCATATCACTTGGTTGTGATAAAAAGGGGATAGGCTAGATATGTAGAAAGAACTATTGAGTGTTTGACTTCTGTCGGGAGTTGGCACATGACCTCGAGTCGTGAGTGTATGGGAAGACCTCTTATGTTGTTCAGTTGTGGAGTGAAGCGGATCCTTCTGTTGTGTTATGAGTTCCTAGTGATGTCTTTTGGGCTGGCCAATGCTCCATTAGCACCCATGTATTTGATTAACGGTGTATTCCAGTCGTATTAGCACTCCTTTGTTATTGTATTCATTGATGGCACCCTGGCATATACGCGTAGCCAGGGGTAGCATACTCAGTATTTGAGGACGGTATCATAGAGATTGATGGAGGAGAAGCTTTATGCAAAGTTCTCCAAGTGTGAATTTCTGGGCTCAGTTCAGTAGCATTCTTGGGACACGAGGTGTCCAGTGAGGGTATCCATGTGGTCAGACGAGTGTGGGTAGGGCTTCCAGAAGCTCACGATTTCTTTGACCACAACTCCAGTGTTATTTCTTCGATCAGCTTCAGGTTCTTATACCGCGTATTGTGATGCCTCGAGGGTAGGAGTTGGTTGTGTTTAGATGCAGAAGGATAAAGTGATTGCATAATTGCTATGAGTTTCGGAAGGGTATAGAAAGAGATCAGTTTGAGGCTAAGCAGGCAGGGCTATTTCCCGCGGGGTGTCCTAAGGTTGTGTGATCCTTATGTTGTTTTGTAGCAAGTTCTCTTTTACCAGTAATTGATACATGTTGCAATTTGAGTTTACATCACTTGTGAGAGTTGGCACGGCTATTGCAATGGCGAATGCGAGGTTTGAGATGATTTGGGATGTTAAATGGTTTTGTTATATATGAGCTTATGAAGGATTTAGTTGAATCTCACTGTTATATGGCGGCGGTGTTAGCGTATGGTCCTTATGAGTTACTGTTTGTTTTGATCTTTGACTTTGAACCAAGTGGGGGAGTCTGCTAACAATAAGTTGGTTGCAGGATTATGTGATATGTTGGGTTCGGTTCGAGGTATACTGGTGAATCAGTTATGACCTGCAGGGGTTGAGATCGAGAATGACTTGAATAAAGGAAATTTTGGATAGGGGTTGTGTTATACTTTATGGGTGTATAAGAATCATGGAATTCCTTGAGTTGTTATTGGTGAAGGATGTAATGTGCATGGGGCAGGAATTTATTTGGTTGCATTAAGGTGGGGTTACTTCCTTGGGTGTTGGAGTGCTAATGGAGCACAGGTCGTTCGGTCCATTTGATCAGCCTAATTAAGGTTTGAGTAGAGGGGATGAATCCAAAGAATGGTTCTAATAGATTCAAGATGTAGATGTAACAATTGGGGGATCTTCAGGATATGTGTTTGGCTAAGAACTGAGGTCTACATTGGAGGGTGTCAGGACTTGTGGCATTCCTATATCATTATGGATCATACATATCAGAGGTAAAGGTAATGGCTTTAGATTCGCAGGAAGTCTCTTCAGGGTAAGTATTTTGAATGTGGTGCTTTTGGGGATATTTAAAAGAGTATTCAGCGGCTTATGAGCCTCAGACGGTATGGTTTTATGCTTGGGTCTCGTGTGGTGAGTCTGGGTTGAGAATTGCAGTACTATGGCAAAGAGAAGTACCAATTCGAAGGTAAATTAGAAGGAACTTGGATAAATAGGACAACCTGGTAGTAGGTCGGATCGGCATGATAAGGTGTACGATTAGTTCTTTGAGTGTTCATGAGGTAATGAGTTTTTACAGGTGTTTCTTAGCAGTTCTCTTGGATTTTTGGTGTCCTGTGTAGCTTGGTTGAGTTAGAAGGATTCAGCCCCGACAGTTTGGTGTTGTACAAATGGGATCAATTAGCAAAGCTATGATCCTTATACAATTAGCAAAGCTATGATCCTTATACAATTTGCAAAAGGTCAACCCCTTCCCTCCCCCCCTCCGGCCCCCATCTCAGAATTAGATGAAATTTACAAAACCCGAACACCTATTCCTATACGAGGTCAACCATACCAAAATTATCAATTTCTGACATCAATCCATCCTTCAAATAACCATTTTACATTTTTAAAGATTTTACAATTTTTCCCCAATTTTCCCCTTAGATTATCATGAATTTGATGTTAAAGCTAATGTATAATCAAAAAATATAATTGAAAATTAATTAGAGGTACATACCCAATGATTTGGTATGACAATCCTTCAACAAAATCGCCTCCCATCGAGGCTAGGGTTCAAAAAATGATAAAATAAAACTAAGTCCCGAAATGAAAGTCTTAATACCAACCTCAAATGTCGCATTTGCAACATTCGGATCGCAAATGCGATGCGCACAAATGCAACAAAAGTATCGCAAAAGCGAAGGCTGACCAGCTTGGTCAAAGTCACAAATGCGACACTAGACTCGCAAATGTGAGCTTAGAGTTTTCGCAAATGCGGAGCTGCCTAATCGCAAACGAGATGAAATAGTTCGCAAATACAAACTCCCCTGCCCTAGCCCACCCTCGCAAAATTGAGAATGATCTCGCAAATGCGATGAAAACCTCGCAAATGTGAGAACAGAGACACCAACAAAGCTGAACCTTCTTCCAACAGCCCGAAACGCATACGAAACTCATCAAAGCCCTCGGGGCTCTAAACCAAATATCTTCACAAGTCCAAAAACATAACACAAACTCGCTCGAGCTATCAAAATATCAAAATAACCTCTAGAATCACGAATCGGAAGCCAAAACACATGAAAATCACAATGAACTTCAAGAACTTCTAGAATGACAACCAAGCGTCCGAACCAAAATTAACTCCAAATGACATCAAATTTTGCAGGCAAGTTCTAAATGATGAAACGGACCTATTAGAACTTCATAAAAAAATTCGGACACGATAGCCTTATAGTCAAACCATGGTCAAACTTAGGAAAATTCTAAACCTTTAAATTGCCAACTTTCGCCAAATGATGCCAAAATCTTTGAGAGACATCCAAATGAAATTTCGGGCATACCCCCAAGTCCAAAATCACCATCCAGACCTATCAGAACTATCGAAACTTTGATCTGAGGTCAAATACTCAAAAGTCAAACCTTGATTAATTCTTTCAACTTCGAGATTCTCAAATGAGAGTCACTCCTAAAAATCATTTCCGAACCTCTCAAAACTCCAAACTAATGATGCACCCAAGTCATAATACACTTGGTGAAGTTACTCGTGACCTCAAACTGTCGAGTTGGACGCAATTGCTCAAAATGACCAATCCGTTCGTTACAATATTACTTCAGTGTTGGAGCATGTTATGTCGTTCCTTAATCGTTGGCATTCTTAAAGTGATATGTAGGAAGAAATGACCATAAAAATCTTAAAATAATAAAACTAATGTAAGATAACAGAGACCGAAAGTTTCAACATTTTCTATTTGCCGATATTTGTGAAGCATAAAGCTCTAATGGGTGGAATATTTTATTTTCTTGATTTTTTCGAATACATGTATATTATAAAAGCGACAAAAAATGGAAATAAAAGTATACTCAAGATTGTTGAAAAGAGAAAATAACGAGATACTAAAGGACAAAGAATCTAGGCTGTTATTATAAAAAAAGTATTACCAGTGAAAGAATTATATATATTTTAGCTGCTATTTCAATTTATCTATAGTGTTTGTAACCCTATGATCATATTCTTTTTGTTGTATTTAGAATAACTTACAATAGGATCTGGTTATAACAACAAGGCATGTTTATTTTTGATGTTGCATCTCGATTTTTCAATAGTGAGAACAACTTGGGCTAAGTGATTTGTTGGCATAACACGTTATTTTTGTCGATTTCTCTCTCTCTTTCTCTCTCTCAATATTGTTTTGTAATGGATAATAGTTTGAGGTGCTACATATGAACAAAAATCTTCCCTAATTACTCCTGGCATTTTTGTTTCGATGGATGATTTTAATTTTTTTTTTTTTTTGGTTCTTTTTATTTAGATTTCAGAACACATCAACTTCTTAGGAGACTTACATCTTTAATTGATTTGATTATTTTATGGACCCAGTTGTCATTTCTTAGATAGAATTTCATACAGAGACAAAACCTCGAATCAATTATTTTACTCGAGCCGTACGAGGAGACTGGAACAATCACAAACACTTTTTTGATTATGGATCTACTACCAGAAATTCAATGCGTAATCTCAGCATTCAATGTGTATTCCTGAATAATCTCATTTTTCAATTATTCAACCATTTCATTTTACCAAGTACAATGTTAGCCAGATTAGTCTTACATGCTAAGCGAGCAAAGTTCAAAAATCGCTCTCATGACCCAAAAATCCACTAGTCGTGATAGCACCCAACCCAACCCACTAGGTAAGTCAACTAACGTCTATCCAGATTTAATTATATTAATAAGACAATTAAACAGAAGAAATCATCTAAATCTTATACATCCCCAAGAAATGGTAGTACAAATCATGAGCTTCTAAGAATAGAGTTTACAAAGTGGAAAAGAAATAATTACATAGTCTGTTTGAAAAGTACATAAATAGAACTTTCTAATCTAAGGCTACCCCGAACAACAAGGGCAACTGCAACAGGGACGCGTGTACATCTTCAATTCCAGCAACCATCGAACGCAGCATCAGCAACAGCAGACATCTGCACGCAATGTCCAGAAGTATAGTATCAGTATAACCAACCACATGTACTGAGTAAGTAACAAACCTAACCTTAGGTTGAAAGCAGTGACGAATAATCACAAGGTTGGGTCCAATACCGGTATTCTACAACAGTTCATAATAGCATAACACAAGTAAAAAAAAGGTATCTCTGAAGTAAAAGTAATCAGCTCATTTACAGTTCCTGAAAATGGTCATGCTTTCTAGTGTCTCAGTGAGAAAATTCAAATCCTTTACCGAAAATGCCAAAAATACGAGTAAGTTTGAAAACTAAAATTTTTCCGAAATTCTTTCAACAATGAGTAAGAAGTTTCAATTTTTTTCTAGATAACAAGTATAAAATCCCTCTCTATGCCCACATATCAATGTATAATGAGTCATGAATGACGTGAAATCATATAGCATGAGGAAAAATGCATCTTTGTGCCTGTATGTCATGTGTGCATGCAATGCCATGTATCTCAGAGATGAATCATGTACTCACACTCTCAGAATACTCAATCTCACTGGCTCACACTTTCCAGTCCTCATGCTCAACCACTCGGTACTGTATATGGACCAGGGAAGATCCATCTTATATACATCACTAGCCATCAGTCACTCAGTACCGAGGAAAACCCTATCTGGCCCCATGGAGAAGATCCATCTCCAGGTATATAAATGCTTCAGATAAGATCCATGTCCAAGGAAGATCCATCCCTAAATATAATCAACCGCGCTCACTGGAGGTGTGTACAGACTCTGGAGAGGCTCTTACAACCCATCCTACAACCCAAGCGCTATCATAAGCCAGATCCAGGCATAAAATCAATAGTACATGCTGCGGCGTGCAGCCCGATTCCGTAATTGTCACTCATAATCAGACTCTCAGCCTTACTTAGTCATCAATCTCTCCAGTCTCACTCACGGGCTCACAATGTCATGAAACTAGCCCGACAATAATGATATAATGTATCAATAAACAAAAATTGAGACTAAGATATGATATGAATGCATGCATATGACTGAGTACGAAATATCAATAAAATCAGTGAGTTAATAGCAAGAAACAACCACTATGGGTCCAAACAATATCAGCATAAAGCCTAAACATGATATTTAGTATGATTGACAGCTCAGTTACTTTATAACGTGGTGAAAACACAAATATCAACAAAATAAGGCCATTATACGGTGACATGGGAACAACAGAGTCCCAATTCACAGGGTGCATGCCCACACGCCCGTCACCTCAATACCAATCACATAACACGTAATGCGGGGTTTCGTACCCTCAACACTAAGTTTAGAATAGATACTTACCTCAAACGAGCCAATGCCAATGCCGAGCAAGCCAAGTGAAACTCCAAAGATGCCATCACACGCGTTCTGACCTCCGAACGACTCAAAACTAACTACAAACAACTCAAATACATCACACAAGGCTAAAGGAACCAGTCCCAATCAGAAAAGATCAATCTTGAATCAAAAACCCAAAATAATCCCAAAAGCCCAACCCGGGACTGCACCTCGAAACCCGACAAAACTCACAAAATACGACAACCCATTCAATACAAGTCCAACCATACTAGTTTCACTCAAATCCGACTCCAAATCAGTGTTCAAAACTCGAAAATTCATATTATGAAACTTTAGGCCAAAACCCCCTAATTTCCTCTTTAGAAATCATCAACCAAAAGCTAAAATCGAAGATAGATTCGTGGAATATAATCAAAACCGAGTTGAGAACTCTTACCCCAATCCTTGTGATGAAATTTTCTACAAAAGTTGCCTCAATCCGATCTTGGAAATGCCAAAATCGCAAACCCTTGTATTTAACATTCTGCCCAGCACTTCCGCATTTGCAGAAAATTGTCGCACCTACGACCACCGCATCTGCGACTAAAACTTCATTTCTGCGACCACACTCACCAGCCGACCCCTTGCACCTGCGGAACAATTTTCGCTCATGTGCACTCGCAGGTGCGACTTTCCTCCACATCTACGACGACCTCCACCCTCAGTGAAATCCCGCATCTGCGACATATGGCTCGCACCTGCACAATACCAATCGCATGTGCGGAACACTAGAACCATCAGCTGCAATATTGAGGAGAAAAGATCTGAAATCAATCCATAACCAACACATCCACTCCGAAGAGACCGTCTATGAATTTAAGATATTCTTTCACTTCCTTGATGCTGAAATGTAGAATCCACAATTATGTAGAAATATTGCAAGTCTCAACACCATCCAATGTAACTCTCAGCTTCTAGCCATATTCAAACCTGCAAAAATTATCTAGTGCCACATATAAATCTTGGATTCGTGGGAACCATTCTCGAGAGTCATCCACTCTACTCAAATCTCAATAGCACCACCCCAACGGATCGAACAACATGTTCCCCATTTACACCCCAACACCCTAAGAAGTAATTCACACCTCTAAGCAACCGAGCAAATTTATACTCCGTGAACACTACATCCTTCACAAATAACCACTAAATCATCCCATGATTTCCATGTACCCATAGAGTGTAATACAACCTGTATCCAAAAATTCCCTTACCCGAGTCAACCTCAATCTTAACCACTGTAGTCATAACTGATTCACCAGTATACCTCAAACCGAAACCAATACAACACACAATCGTGCAATCATCTCGTCGACAATAGACTCCCCCACTTGGCTCGAAGCCATAGATCAAAACACACAATAACTCACAATGCCCATACACTATTACTGCCATAATACCGCAGTGAGATTCAACTAAATTCTTCCCGAGCTCCTGTAACTCAAACCATCTAATACTTCATCTCGCAGTCACTATTGTAATAGTTAGGACAACTTCCACAAGCGATCTATACTCAAATTGCGACATATATCATTCACTGGTAAAAGAGGACTCGCTACAAAACAACATAAGGATCACACAACTTCAGGGCACCCGCAAGAGATAACCCCAACTGCTTAGCCTCAACCTGATATCTCTTTATCTCCCTGAGTTTGAACTCATAACACAACATGAAGATCTACTTCACTCCACAACTAAACTACATGAAAGGTCATTCAACACACCCATAACTTGAGGCCATACGCCAAATCCATAGAGAAGCCAAACGCCAATAGTCCTTGCTACATCTCCAGCAAACTCTCTTTTCACATTCGAAAAATCTGAGCACATTTCGCAATCAAATCATACTAACCACATAGTCATCCAGTCACAAATCCCAACAATAAGGACACAAACAGACGTTTAAATCCCAAAGGCACGTGCTCACACAATCGAAATCTCAGTACTCAAGCCACAGAAAAAATCTGACCTCAAGTCCTCCAAACTAGCCCATCATCAACATGCCAAAATTACATCTCGTACCTCAACCATGAAAATCACAAGCCGTCCATGCACAGCTGATACCGAGCGCTCATGTGCGCACACGAATGCGTGGAAGGAATTCAAAGAGTTACGCTTCAAGCTGAATCAATGTCACACGATAAGAAAAGAAAGATGGGAAGTATATCCTAAATGTCATGTATCCTCTCAAAGATAGGTATGGACGTCATCATACCGATCCGCAAGACTCTACTACACTTACCCATGACCTGTAGAACTTATGAACCTAGAGCTCTAATACCAATGTCTCACGACCCAAAAATTCATTAGTCGTGATGAAACCTAACCCAACCCGCTAGGTAAGCCAACTAACATCTATCTAGATTCAATTATATTAATAAGACAACTAAACAGAAGAAATGATCTAAATCTTATACATTCCCAAGGGACTGGTACTACAAATCATGAGCTTCTAAGAATATAGGTTACAAAGCGGAAATGAAATAATTACATAGTCTGTTTGAAAAGTACATAAATAGAACTTTCTAATCTAAGGCTACCCCTAACAACAGGGGCAGCTGCAACAGGGACGTGGGTACATCTTCAATTCCAGCAACCATCGAACACAACATCAGCAATAGCAGACATCTGCACGCAATGTGCAGAAGTGTAGTATCAGTACAACCAACCCCATGTACTGAATAAGTAACAAACCTAACCTTAAGTTGAAAGAAGTAACAAACAATCACAAGGTCGGGTCCAATAACAGTAACAACAGTTCATAACAGCATAACACAAGTAAAAAAAAGGTACCTCAGAAGTAAAAATGCTCAGCTCATTTACAGTTCCTGAAAATGGTCATGCTTTCAAGTGTCTTAGTGAGAAAATCCAAATCCTTCGCCGAAAATGCCGAAAATGCCAAAAATACGAGTAAGTTTGAAACTGAAATTTTTCACAAATCCTTTCAACAATGAGTAAGAAGTTTAATTTTCTTTCCAGATAACAAGTATAAATCCCTCTCTATTCCCACATATCAATGTATAATGAGTCATGAATGACGTGAAGCCATATAGCATGAGGAAAAATGCATCTTTGTGCCTGTATGTCATATGTGCATGGAATGCCATGTATCTCAGAGATGAATCATGTACTCACACTCTCAGCGTACTCAATCTCATTGTCTCACACTTTCCATTCCTCATGCTCAACAACTTGGTACTGTATATATGTCCCATACGGCCCAGAGAAGATCCATCCCGGAATATATACATCAGTGACCATCAGTCACTCAGTACCAAGGAAAAGCCAATCCGTCCCCATGGAGAAGATCCATCTCCAGGTATTTAAATAATTCAGACAAGATCCATGTCCAGGCAAGATCCGTCCTTCAATATAATCAACCACGCTCACTAGGGTGTGTACAGAATCCGGAGGGGCTCCTATAGCGCAAGCACTATCATAAGCCAGATCCAGGCATAAATCAATATAACATGATGCGGCGTGCAGCCCGATCCCATAAGTGTCACTCATAATCAGACTCTCATCCTTACTTAGTCATCAATCTCTCGAGTCTCACTCACGGGCTCACAATGTCATAAAACTAGACCGACAACAATGATATGATGTATCAATAAATAACAACTGAGACTGAGATATAATATGAATCCATGCATATGAATGAGTACGAAATATCAATGAAATTAGTGAGATGACAGCAAGAAACGACCAATATGGGTCCAAAAAATATCAGCATAAATCCTAAACATGATATTTAGCATGATTGACAGCTCAGCTATTTTATCACATGGTGAAAACACAAATATCAACAGAATAAGGCCACTATACGGTTCTATGGGAACAACAAAGTCCCAATTCATAGGGTGAACGCCCACACGCCTGTCACCTACCATGTGCGTCACCTCAATACCAATCACATAACACGTAATCTGGGGTTTCGTACTCTCAGAACTAAGTTTAGCGGAGTTACTTAGCTCGAACGAGCCAATGCCAATGCCGAGCAAGGCAAGCAAAATTCCAAAGATACCATCATGTGCGTTCCAACCTCCGAACGGCTCGAAAATAACCACAAACAACTCAAATACATCACATAAGGCTAAAGGAACCAGTCCCAATCAGAAAAGATCAATCTTGAATCAAAAACCCAAAATCGACCAAAAATCCCAACCCGGGACCGCACCTCGAAACCCAACAAAACTCACAAAATACGATAACCCATTCAATTACGAGTCCAACCATACTATTTCACTCAAATCTGACTCCAAATCGGTGTTCAAAACTCGAAAATTCATATTATGAAACTTTAGGCCAAAACGCCCCAATTTCCTCTTTAGAAATCATCAACCAAAAGCCAAAATCGAAGATAGATTCATGGAATGTAATCAAAATCGAGTAGAGAACACTTACCCCAATCCTTGTGACGAAATTTGCTCCAAAAATTGCCTCAATCCGAGCATGGAAATGCCAAAATGAAGCCAATATCGCGAACCCTTGTATTTAACATTCTGCCCAGCACTTCCTCATTTACGGTCAAATTGTCGAACCTGCGACCACCGCATCTGAGGTCAAAACTTTGCTTCTGCGACCCACTCACCAACTGACCCCCTCGCACCTGCGAAATAATTTTTGCTCCTGCGCACTCGCAGGTGCAACTTTCCTCCGCATCTGCGATGACCTACACCCCTCAGTAAAATACCGCATCAACGACATATGGCTCGCAACTGCGGCCATCGCACCTGCGCAATACCAGTCGCATGTGCGGAACACCAGAACTAACAGGTGCAATATTGAAGAGAAAAGATCCAAAATCAATTCGAAACACGCCCGAGCCCCTCGGGATCCCGTCCAATCATACCCACAAGTCACATAACATAACACAAACCTACTAGGGGCTTCAAAACACACATAAAAACATTAAAACGATGAATCACACCCCAAATCTGTATCTATGAACTTTGAACTTTCAAATTTTCTAAAACACGCGCCGAAACATATCAAACCATCCCGGAATGAACTCAAAATTTTCACACAAGCCCCAAATGATATGACAAAGCTATTAAAATTCCCGGAACCACAATCCGAATTCGACATCCTCAAAGTCAACTTGTGGTCAAACTTATGATCTTTCCAAGCCTTCCAGTTTCCATTTTTCGTCAATTTGTGCTGAAACCTTCTAGAAACATCCAAATGAAAATATGGGCATATACCCGAGTCCAAAATCTCCATCCGGACCTAACAGAGCCATCAAAACTCCGTTCCGGAGTCAATTACTCAAAATTCAAAACTTGGTCAAACCTTTCAAGTTAAAGCTTCAACAACGAACTCATTCTTCCAAACCGATTTCGAATAACCTGAAACCCAAAACTGACGATCCGCATAAGTCATAATACATCATACGGAGATACTCATGCCCGTAAACTACCGAGCGAAGTGCAAATGCTCAAAACAACCATTTTTAGATAACTAAAAGTTTTTGGCAAGATTTTTTGTGTTTTCAGAGTGAAAAAAACTATTTTTCTTTGAAAAATATCTAAAAGCAATTTCTTAAAAATGACAAAAACTTCTTAATATAAACTTAACAAACACTCCTAAAAAAGGGATCTAAACAAATAGAAGTTTTTCACATTTTTATGAGATAACTGGCCTTTTGCCTTATTATCACTATTTCCTATGGTTGCTACTAAAGTCTGAATTTTTATTTTGGTAGTAATGACATTTAACAAATTGTGATAGCATAACACTTAATAGTTAATATTAAGTTCACAGTTTGCTAATTCATCTAGCATTTTTTAACCTTCAATCTTTATTTATACTTCATACACATGCTTTATTTCCGGAAAGCATTTATGTTAAAAACTAAGAAAAATATGAAATCTTACCTTAAAAATTCACTTGAATTGACTTCGGTCAATGTTTTGAGTAAACGGACCCAGATTCATATTTTGACGATCTCGGTGGGTCTGTGTCGTGATTTATGTCTTGGGCATATGCCCGAGATTGAATTCGAAATTCCCTAGCCCAAGTTATTGCATTTTGTAGAAATTTGAAGGTCTAAGGTTTAATGAATTTGAAATGTTTGACCGATGTTTGACTTTTGAATATCGGGTCCGTATTTTGGTTCTGGAGTCCAAGAGTATATTTATGACTTGTATGTCAAATTTGGTGAGAAACGAAAATGATTAGACATGATTCTGACGTCCAGTTGTGAAAATAGAAGTTTCAAATTTTTCTTGAAAATTTCATTTTATTTGGTGTTCAAATCGTAGTTCTAGGTGTTATTTTGGCGATTTGATCGCACGAGAAAGTTGATATGATATTTTTAAACTTGTGTGCATAGTTGGTTTAGATCCCCGAGGGCTCGGGTGAGTTTTGGATAGGCTACGGAGTGAAATTAAACTTAGGAAATGTGGTTGGTGTTTCAGTTCTAGGCAGGCTTCTGATCCCACATTTGCGAGATCAGGATTCGCATTTGCGACCTCTGATGAATTCGCATTTGCAATCTACTCATCGCATTTGCAAAGAGTAGTTGGGCCACATGATGTTCGCATTTGCGAAGGGGGTCAGGCGGGGGCAGTGATCACAAATGCGATCAATTTGTCGCATTTGCGAAAAGACAGTGTTTGCACTTGCGAACTTCTCATCTTAAATGCGATAAATGCATAGATGCAATGGTCTTCAAAATTGCGAAGGATTCTTCGCATTTGCGGGGTTCGCATTTTTGAACCCTAGGTCGCAAAGCGATATTTGCAGCTGATCAAAACTTGACTTAGATGGGATTTTTTGTTCATTCTTCAAATTTTCAAAACAAGAAACCCTAGAGACTATTTTTCAAAGGACTTTTCTTCCCCAAGTCATTTGCAAGTGATTCTAAACTAGTTTCTTTCAATCTTTCACTACATTTACTAAGATATCAACCTAAAATCTTGAGTTTTCATGGTCGAAATTGGGGGGTTTTGGGTAGAATTAGGATTTTTGTTAATTAGGGATTTAGACCTTAAATTGAGGTCGGATTCCAAAACAAATTACATAACCAGGCTCGGGGGTGAGTGGGTAATCGGGTTTTGGTTCGAACTTTGGGATTGGACCAAGAGGGCCCGAGGGTTGACTTTTGTTGACATTTTAAATAATGGCCTAATTGAATTCTTTGAAATCTCGAGTAGTTCTTAAGGCTTAATTTGAATTGTTTGGTTGGTAAATTGCTAGATTCTATTGGTTCGGAAGCTTTTTTGAGAGGCAAAGTTGTGATTGAGCTCTGAGTGAACCTTTTGGAGCGAACTAAGTGTCGTGGTTAACCTTGACTCGAGGGAATAGGATTTGTTGTGTCTATTTTCTACTTGTTTGGATGTTGAGTACAACGTACATGTGAGGTAACAAGTACTTATGCATTGTTTGTCATGTTATAGCATGCGGGTGGGCTTGTTCCATGTAGTTTATTACTTACTTTGATATGTTGTTCATGCTTAGACTAGTGGCTTGCTAAATTGATGGTTCTTATCGTGTTTACGGGCTTTTAATGATAATTAATATTGAATCCAAAGTTGAGATCGGTATTGTGGAACCCTTGTTGAGGTCAAGCTTGTTATTGTTGAATTCTATCTCCATGCTTTATATTTGTTCATTGTTATGTGGTAAGGAGGGGTGTTAAAGCACGAAGGGTGATTTCATGCCATTTGTGAGTGTTAATGCACGAAGGGTGATGTCGTGCCATTTGTGAGTGTTAATGCACGAAAGGTGATGACGTGCCATGTTATGAGAGCTAATGCACGAAGGGTGATGCTATGTCATATCTTTGATTTACATTGTGAGGTTGAGAGCAAAAGCACGAAGAGTGATGCCGTGTAACTTCTTTTATTGTGTTTAATTGATTTTACTGATTAAAGGCATATCGACTGTGCTGGTTATCATATCGGTTGTAGCTTTTATATCTTGTTCCCCCCTTTAGAATATTCCCCCTCCTAGTAGTACATGTTTTAGCTGTTATTGTTGTCATTCATGTACCTACACTGTTATCTGCACAAGTTTATTATGTGGGTTTCTTGTCTTATCCTCGTCACTACTTTGTCGAGGTTAGGCTCGACACTTACGAGTACATGGGGTCGGTTGTACTCATACTACACTCTGCACTTCTTGTGCAAATTTTGGTACTGGCCCTAGCTGATCGTGAGATTAGCAGCTGGACTTGCTCGTCAGGAGACCCAAGACCGCAGACCCTGGAGTCTCTTCCTTGTCTCATTATTTTACTGTTTCTTTTCTTTCAGAACAATGTAATTCCTTTTAGACTCTATTTGTGGTAAATCATAGTAGCTCGTGAGTTGTGACTCCAGATCCTAAATGTATCATATATTATGGGTTTTATGTTATTCCGCAAATCAATTTTAGCTTATGTTTAGCTTAATTGTTCTTGTTATTGAAATTGGGTAAAGTTAGCATTAACAATCCTCTAATGTTGGCTTGCCTAGCAAGTGAAATGTTAGGCGCCATCATGATCTCGAGGGTGAAATTTTGGGTCGTGACAAGTTTGTATCAAAACACTAGGTTGTCTAGGTCTCACAATTCACGAGCAGGCTTAGTAGAGTTTGGAGGATCTGTATGGAGACGTATGTACTTATCTTCCAGAGGCTACAAAGTTTAGGAAAAAATTTCACTTCTATTATTTTCCGTAGTGCGAATTTTGTTCTCTCAATGCTAATTGAACTCTTCTACTCTTATTTTCTCGAATATGGCAAGAACACGTACCGCATCTTCAGTCGAGCAACAGCTAGAGCCCCTAGTGGAAGCTCCTAAGAGGGGCAAGGGTCGAGGCTGATGACATGCCAAAGGCCGAGGCAGTGGAAGGGCTCGAGCAGCAGCACCAACAGTGGAGCCTCAGGTAGATTTGGATGCGGAGGTTCCCACCCAGACTGTTCCTGTCGGGCCAATTTAGGTCCTGGAGGGGTTCATTTCCACCCCGGTGCTTCAAGACGCTTTTATCCGTTTGGTGGGCTATATACAGAGTGTGGCCTACACTGGCGCAATTCCCATGGCACCAGTCGTCTCTCAGGCTGGAGGAGTAGCACAGACTCTTGCTACTCACACTCCAAAGAAGATAGTTCCCCAGTATCAGACTCCAGTAGCTCAGCTAGTCGGAGTAGTTCAGCCGGTTGTTGCAGCACAGGCCGGTGATGGGCCATCTATGTCTTCTGAGGCTTTATGGATATTGGACAAGTTCACCAAACTCTTTCCAGTTTACTACTGTGGTGCACTTTTAGAGGACCCCCAGGAGTTTCTTAACAGCTATCATGAGGTGCTACGGAACAGTGGTATAGTGGAGACCAATAGGGTCGGTGTTGCTGCATTTCAGATGACCGATTCCGCCAAGAAATGGTGGAGGGATTATTTGTTGACCAGAACACCTGGGTCGCCTGCTCTTACTTCAGACCAGTTCTCTCAGCTCTTCCTAGAGAAGTTCCTCCCTATCACATTGAGAGAGGAGCATCGTCATCAGTTCGAGCATCTCCGGCAGAGCAGTATGACTATTACTCAGTATGAGACCCGTTTTGTGGATTTGGCCCATCATGATCTTCTTCTGATTCCTACTAAGGGAGATAGGGTGAGGAGGTTTATTTAGGGACTTTCTCAGCCTATCCGATTGCAGATGGCTAAGGAGACTGGGAGTGAGATTTCTTTTCAGGCGGCTGCCAATGTCTCTAGGCGAGTCGAGATATTTCTTGTTCAGGGAGGTCAAGGTTTCGGTGGGTTCAATGGTGCCTCATATGGATACAAAGGTACTTTCGGTAGAGGCCATCCTCCCAGACCGTTTGATTTATCACTCCAGGCATCCTACGGTGCTCCAGGTGGTCGTGGCCCTCATATGGCTTATTTTGATCAGCTAGCCCATAGTGCACCACTAGCTCCTATTAGTACACCTATGCTCTATAGTTTTCATGGTGGTTACTTAGGTCGATAATGTCAGTTTTAGGGTCAGCAGTCACAGCAGCCGAGGTTCTGCTATACTTGTGGTAATTCGAGGCACATTGCTAGGTTTTTCCCTCGTGCATCTAGCAGTTCACAGCATCAGGGTTCTCGTGCCATGGTCCCGGCACCGGGAGCTGCACTGCCCGCTCAGCCAACCAAAGATAGGGGCCAGGAAGCCAGAGGTGGTGGTCAGTATATTAGAGGTGGAGGTCAGGCCGCTAGAGGTGGAGTCTAGCCAACCAGGGGTCATCCCAAATATGTAGTTCAGGGTGATGGGGCCCAGCTCCGATGCTATGCTTTTCCAACCAGACCTGAGGCTGAGCCATCTGACGTTGTTATCACAGGTATTGTTTTAGTTTGCAGTAGCGATGATTCAGTTCTATTTTATTGGGGTTCAACTTACTCCTATTTGTCATCCTATTTTGCTTCATATTTGGTTGTGTCTCGTGATTCTTCGAGTGCTCCTATGTATATGTCCACACCTATGTGGGATGCTATTTTTGTAGATCGTGTTTATCATTTGTGTGTGGTCACCATTGGGAGTCTTGAAACTAGTGTAGATCTTCTACTTCTCGATATGGTTGATTTCAATGTTATCTTGGGTATAGATTGGCTGTCACCTTATCATGCTATATTGGATTTTCACACTAAGACCATGACCTTAACCTTTTCAGCGTTGCCTCAATTAGAGTGGAGAGGGACTCCTAGCCATTTTACCAGCAGGGTTGTCTCTTATATGAAGGCTCGGTGTATGGTCGAGAACGGGTGTCTATCTTATTTGGCTTATTTCCGCGATTCTAATGTGGAGGTTCCTTTCATAGATTCAGTACCAGTGGTCCGTGAGCTTCCAGAAGTGTTTCCTACAGACCTGTCGGGGATGCCACCCAACAGGGATATTGACTTCTGCATTTATTTGGCTCCGAGAACTCAGCCCATTTTTGTTCTGCCATACCGCATGGCCCCCTAGAGTTGATACAATAGAAGGAACAGTTGCAAGATTTTCTTGATAAGGGATTTACTAGACCTAGTGTCTCACCCTGGGGTGCGCCTGTGTTGTTATGAAGAAGAAGGATGGATCGATGAGGATGTGCATAGATTATCAGCAGTTGAACAAAGTCACCATCAAGAACAAGTATCCATTACCGAGGATTGATAACTTATTTGATAAGCTTCAGGGTTCCAATGAGTTTTCAAAGTTTGATTTGAGATCTGGCTACCATCAGTTGAGGATTAGGGCATCTGATGTCCCTAAGACAGCTTTTCGGACTCGGTACGGGCATTATGAGTTTCTAGTGATGTCCTTTGGGTTGACAAATTCCCCAGCAGCTTTTATGGATTTGATGAACCGAGTGGTCAAGCCTTATCTGTACTCCTTTTGTGATTGTGTTTATTGATGATATCTTGATCTACTCACGCAGTCGAGAGGAGCACGAGCAACATCTTAGGATTGTACTTTAGACTATGAAAGACAACCAGTTATATGCTAAATTTTCAAGGGGCGAGTTTTGGTTGGATTCAGTCGCTTTCTTGGGGCATGTTGTATCAGTAGAGGGCATTCAGGTATATCTTAAGAAGATTGAGGTAGTTCAGAACTAGCCTAGACCAACTTCAGCCATGGAGATCAAGAGTTTCTTGGCGCTATTACCGTCAATTTGTAGAGGGTTTCTCATCTATAGTAACCTTGTTGACCAGGTTGACCCAGAAGAGTGTCCTGATCAGATGGTCAGACGAGTGTGAGGCGAGCTTTTAGAAGCTCAAGATTGCTTTGACTACAGCTCTGGTGGTAGTGTTGCCCACAAGTTCAGGATCTTATACGGTATATTGTGATGCATCCCATGTTGGGTTCGGTGCATTATTGATGCAGGATGGCACGGTGATTGTATATGCGTCGTGGAAATTGAAGGTTCATGAGAAAAATTACCCTATCTACGACTTAGAGTTGACAGCCATTGTTCATGCGTTAAAGATCTGTAGGCATTATCTTTACATCGTGTCGTGTGAGGTTTTCATAGATCATCGGAGCCTTCAGTATTTGTTCAATCAAAAGGATCTCAATTTGAGGTAGAGGAGATGGTTGGAGCTATTGAAAGACTATGATATCACTATTTTGTATCGCCCCGTGAAGGCCAATGTGGTGGATGACGCCTTGAGTATAAAGGTAGCGAGTATGGCAGCCTTGCGTACATTATAGTCGGTGAGAGACCGCTTGCATCAGATGTTCAAGCTATGGCCAATCAGTTTGTGAGGCTGGATATTTCAGAATCCAGCCGTGTTCTAGCTTGCACAGTCGCTCAGTTTTCCTTGTTTGAGCGCATCAGAGATCGGCATTATGACGACCCTCATTTGTTGGTCCTTAGGGAAACAGTGCGGCACGGTGGTTACAAGAAGGTTACTGTTGGAGATGATAGAATTTTGAGGATGCAGGTTCGTGTTTGTGTGCCTAATGTGGATGGACTTCGTGAGTTGATTCTTGATGAGGCCCACAGTTCTCGGTATTCTATTCATCAGGGCGCCGCCAAGATGTACCAGGACCTGTTGTAGCATTATTGGTGGAGGAGAATGAAGAGGTACATAGTTGCATATGTAGCCCGTTGTCTCAATTGTCAGCAGGTAAAGTGTGAGCATTAGAGACCTGGTATTTTGCTTTAGAGGTTAGATATTCCTAAGTGGAAGTAGGAGTGTATCACCATGAATTTTGTTGTTGGACCCCCACGGACTCAGAGGAAGTTCGACGCAGTTTGGGTCATTGTGGATGGGCTGACCAAGTCAGCGCGTTTCATTCTAGTGGCAGTTACCTATTCTTCAGAGCGATTGGCAGAGATTTATATCCGTGAAATCGTCCGTTTTCACGATGTGCCCGTGTCTATCATTTATCATCGAGGTACATAGTTCGCCTTGCACTTTTGGAGAGTATACAGCGTGAGTTGAGCACACGGATTGAGTTTAGCACAGCGTTTCATCCTCAGACGGGCGGACAGTCCGAGTGCACTATTCAGATATTGGAGGATATGCTCCGTGCATGTGTTGTAGACTTCGGAGTGTCATGGGATCAGTTCTTTCCACTTGCAGAGTTTGCTTACAACAACAACTACCAGTCGAGCATCGAGATGGCTCCCTATGAGTCATTATACGGTAGGCGGTGCCGATCGCCAGTTGGATAGTTCGAGCCGGGAGGCTCGGTTGCTGGGTATAGATCTAGTACAGGATGCCTTGGATAAGGTCAAGATTATTCAGGATCAACTTCGCACAGCTAAGTCCAGACAGAAGAGTTATGCCGTCCGTAGAGTTCGTGATGTTTCATTTATGGTCGGAAAGAGAGTGTTGCTTCGGGTATTACCCATGAAGGGTGTGATGAGGTTCGGAAAGAAGAGCAAGCTGAGCCCTAGGTATATCGGACCTTTTGAGATTCTCGAGAGAGTGGGTGTGGTGGCTTACCGGTGTTCCATGTGTCCATGCTCCGGAAGTATCACAGTGATCCGTCCCATGTATTAGATTTTAGCTCGGCAGGTTCGTCAATTGAGGTCGAAGAGTTACCCTTCAGTTTGAGAGCAGTGGAGAGTTACCCTATGGTTGCTACCAAACCTCTATTTTGTTTGGTTGTAATGACATTTAACAAATTGTGATAGCATAACACTTAATAGTTAATATCGAGTTCACATTTTGCTAGTTCATCTAGTATTTTTTAACCTTCAATCTTTATTTATACTTCATACACATGCTTTAATAATATTTATGTAGTTGTTAAAAATTTGTACTATAAGACATAATACACATGTTGTGATGACCCGATAGGTCATCTTCTATTTTCGAACCTAATTATATGATTCAAAGTCTTAAATATCTTATTTTAGCCTTCCTCGATTTGCATGTGCAGACCAGGCGTCTTTACGGAAAGCTTTTACGTTAAAAATTAAGAAAAATATGAAATTTTGCCTTAAAAATCCACTTTAGTTGACTTCAGTCAACGTTTTGAGAAAACAGACCCATATTCGTATTTTGATGTTCCTGGTGGGTCCGTATCGTAATTTGGGACTTTGGCGTATGCCCGGAATTGAATTCGGAAGTTCCTAGCCCGAGTTATCACATTTTTTAGAAATTTGAAAGTCTAAGGCTTAATGAATTTGAAATGTTTGACCGATGTTTGACTTATGGATATCGGTCTGTATTTTAGTTCTGGAGCCTGGTATAGATCCAATAGTACATTTATGACTTGTCCGTCAAATTTGTTGAAAAACGGAGTTAATTTGATATCTTCGGATGTCCAGTTGTGAAAATAGATGTTTCAAAGTTTTCTTGAAAATTTCATTTGATTTGGTGTTCAAATCGTAGTTCTAGGTGTTATTTTGGCAATTTGATCGCACGAGCAAGTTCGTATTCCGCAAATCAATTTTAGCTTCTGTTTAGCTTAATTGTTCTTATTATTGAATTTGGCTAAAGTTGGCATTAAAAATCCTTTTACGTTGGTTTGCCTAGCAAGTGAAATGTTAGGCGTCATCACGGTCCTGACGGTGAGAATTCCGAGTCGTGACGCATGTGCAACGCACGTATCCTAAAACTAGTTTTATAACAAAGACCAATGGGGTATAAGTAAAACGATAATTAATTATAGATGATAAAACATACAAAATAGCAAAACTACTCCCGAGGTCTCCTTAATTAACCTTTGTACAATTATAAACTAAATATAAGTCTAATTTATACATTATATATCTAATATTTAGTATATGAATCAAACATTACATACATAATAATTCTTGCATTATTAATCTTTGTATTGCAGTCCCCGCCTAACTTGTTTCTGGACCAAACAACTCCTCAGTGTGGATATGAATAGTGCTTATTGGTGTTAAGTTATTAATAAGCTAAAACCGAGGGGCAGTTGACGTAATCTGAGGGCAAAATAAATTTCGTTTGAGCTTCACAATTAGCTCCATTATGTCTCTAACGGTGAAGTGACTCTGTTCAACCATTTTTGGGTCCATTGATCACTAGTGAATAAGATTAATGGCCCACCTTCATAGGTAGAGGAAAAGAGAACAACGGTCCTACATGTCGAATACTGGTAGCCCCGTTGGGTAGCACAGATAGCGACGGAGACGGACGACGATGCACACACCACCGCACCACAATAAAAACTCAGTGCCACTTGCGTTCATAACTTCTCCTTGGTTTATCTTATTAAAGTAAAAACTCCAAAAAAAACTTGTCCTTGGTTTATCTTATTAAAGTAAAAACTCCAAAAAGAAACTTGTCCTTGGTTTAAACCCTAAACCACATGTTATATTAGGTTATTATGAGAAAATTAATTATAATATGAAAATCAAACAGTGACAAAGCTATTTAGTAATTATATTTTTACTCACAAATATTTAATTTATTAGACTAAAAATAAGATATACGAGATATAATATAAAATATATGTTTGAATTCTTACACTAGATAAACGTTGACACTTGTTTGTTTTTAGTTTTAACCTTGGCTTTTTAAAGGGGAGAAAACTTTTAAGTGTAGTATAAAAATAATACCGTTTAGGATTATATTGTCTAGGATTTGATTATTAATATTAGCTAATACAATATAAAATTTATGTAAAATTTTTATATTATTTAACCCACATTAGATGTGGGAGAGTAATACCACAATTAGTTATCCCTAGATAAAGCTTAATTATTATTTTTTTTTGGCTAAATGAATGTGTTTTATTGAAAGCGGAAAAAGAAGTTAAGAAGTACTATATCATTAACAAAAGGAACTAATCTGAGAGATGCGAGATGTAGTTCCAATAAAGTCTTTGCGATAATGAAATAAAGCAGAGATGTAGTTCCAATCAAGTCTTTGCGATAATGAAATAAAGCAGATATGGGAGAGGGTATTCAAATAAGAAGGCTCCAAATCCCTGCCGAGTCTTAATCTTATTGTCCCAATTACTGCGAGTGGATAAAATTATCAAAAAAGAGAATATTACACCTCGTCTTTTTATGTTTTACGTATATCCCATATTTGTAAACCAAAGTTTATCTAAATTGTCCAATTTCAACCTAAATATACATTTGGACTAATTCTATATATACTTCTGTTTTTAATTCAACGAATCAAATAAAGCACTACTATTAAATAATCTAGGAATAGTAATATTGCATTTTATAATCACAATATTAGTTTATTGGAAAATAATCGATCCCTAACCGTGGTATAAATAATCCTTGAATTGTTAACCCATATCGAGTGTGGCATAAATTAATTCCATAATTGTGCTATTAATAATTTCGAAATTACTTATAGCGACATAGAATAAGATAATCACGCATTTTATTTTTAAATTGTTACCTTAGCTTTTTGACCGAGCAACCCCTAAGAAGTCGTTTGATTTGAAGTGAAAGAGAATTTAGTCATAGTATATATACTTTTGTTTACCCTAAAAATCGAGTAACGATTAAATTTATATTGTGATTTTAAGAATATGTGATTTAATCCAATACCAATTGATAAATGATGAATTAAATAGATAAATTAGAAAATAAAATAAACCAAATCAGTCTGCGAGCAATGCCTTGACCTCGATTCGAGGTTAACTTGTAAGAACGGTAAAGAATGGAAAAAAAAGTGATGAACAGTGAGTAAAATAAAGAGAGCAGCAGAAGTATAGACTCTTTTCAGTGAATAATGATAATCCTTACAAATGAATGAGATTCCTCCTTATATAATAGAGGAATCCTAAATAAGGTACAATTCTAATAACGGAAATAAATCTCATGATTGGCATCAGTAACCACTTTGATTCGATCTGCTCCGGGATCTCTGTCGTGATCTTCGGCTGGTTACCGATATCTCGCCATTCCGTTATTACGCCTTACTCGAGGCCAGTCATGCTTGGTCTCGATTGTTGTTGGCCTCGATCTCAACGAGCACTTCAGTCTCCAGGCCCGATGTTCTATCTTCGAGCTCGAGCTTGATCTATTACGAGCTTATCCTCGAGGCAACTCCCCTGCCTATGAAATTGGATATGTCCGATTTTGACTGTATACAGATAGTCCCCACGTTTCTTAGATTAAGATGATAAGAAACGATTTGAGCCTCGATTTTCTAAAACCTCGATTATGATGTCATCCTCATAACGTAAGCGATAGACGTGACCGGATGTCCCGTCGGTACAGTTCCCCAAATAATTATTGCCTGTCAGTAGGTGGTCGGCTACTAGCGCCACCAAACCGTCGCCGTGAATCTATAAATACACGCTCCTTTGTTGAATCAAAACTTTACTTTTCTTTCATCAAACTTCTAAGTCTTTTAACTCTCTCCATCTCCTCTCTTTCGCCGCATGTTGAGCCAACCTTGTTAGCATCGAAACCACCTAGTTTCATCCTCCTTCACTCTTCTTTACAAGAATCAATGGAGAAAACCTCAAAAACTGTACCACAAAAGGAGAAAGCTTCCTCCTCTTCTTCCCGACAGCCGATGTCGCTTCCTCTTGAGTACGTTCCTAGCCCGTGCACTTTAAAATCCGATTTCAAGATCGAAAACCCCTCATCGGTCCCTGACCGATGTGAACATGTGTCGAGGTACATGTGCTCCATAATGACGAGCCACCTCGAAGCCATGAAGAGGGACTGCAACTGGGGTTCCGCGGTCGTGGTACAAATCCCTGCTCCTGAAAAGAGCATTACTACTCATGTGGAGGGGTTTTTAAGTGTTTAGACTTACCCTTCACATTGGGTACCCTCGACCCAGTGATCGTCGATTTCTACAAAAAGATATCGGGTCACCCTCGGTCAAGTTCACCCTTCGCTCTGGCGCATTGTGATTATGCTTCATTTCTTCTCTAGCAAGGACGAGGGGCTGGAGTTTACCCTTATCCACCTAATGCGGTTCTACCGACCTCGACTTTACCGAGGACTGATCAAGCTCCAACGTTTAGCAATGAAGGCCTTATTTTCTAGCATCGACGAGGATCAGGATCGGGGTTGGATGAGCCGGTTCATACGGGTGAGGACTTGAGACATCATCCCGAAGGAGAAGATGCCATTCCCCGAGGAGTGGAACCCCGAACGTAAGTGATGTATCAAACATTATTCTTCGTACCCGCTTTGGTTTTGTCTAACGTTCTCATTTGTTATGCAGCTGCTGCTTGGATGCCTCATACGGTCCCCGACCTCGAAGACTGGGTTCAGAAGTTAGCCTTGCCTTCCTCCCACTCCGAGCGCGCATGGCGTGATTTGGCGAAGGACAGATGGGAGGCAAAGAACCATGGTAAGGATCTCCTTCTTTGTATTTGAAAATACTTTTTGTACTTCATTTATTACTAAGATTCTTTCATGAAGGTCTGACCAAAGATGCTACATTGAGGCCCTCGAGCGGCAAGGAAGAGGCCAAGTCCCCGATTCTGAAGCCAGGGAAAGACAAGAAAAGGAAGAGAGTCTCGCTATCCAAGGACCCCAAGCCCAAACCTCGAAGGATCAAAAGGAAGGTGATTTCTCTCAGGGTAGACTAGGTCTGAAGCCTGAGAGACGAAGTAGAATAAGAAGAGGAGAAAAGTGCCTCGGCACTAATCGCTCGACCCAGGAAATTCGTCGAGTCCACCAAACCTTCGGAGCCGAAAATGGCTGCTAAAAATAAGCCTCGTAATGAAGAGGCTTCCAAAAAGAGTTCGGGTGAAAACCCTTAATCGCTTGAGGTAGAGATCATTTCTCGACCATCTGCAAATATACCGGACGGGGCCAGTTTTGAAACCTCGAAGGCCGATCAAAGCGCCCCGAGTGACTTTCTCGGGGCCGGTCCGTTTGGCCCGGCCCAGATTACAACATTAACTGAGCAATAGAAGCTTGCTAAGCCTGAAGCATCTCGAATATCACTTGAATACTGACTCCTTCTTCTCTTGTGCCCTGTGTTCCTTGGACACTAGATCGACCTTCTCTGCATATACTCCCATCGAGATCTGAGCCTAGGTCCGCATTTAGGACAACGTGCGAACTGACGTCGACTGGATTGGCAACCGGTTCTCCCTCAAGATTAGCCTGTGATGCCTCGACTCCTGGAGCAACCACATTTTCATTTTCCCCTTGCAATCTGAGGCCATGTCACCGTGTGTGGATGGATTTTGTGAGTTTGACATGTTTAACCTGAAAGCAAAAATTCTTGACAAGAACAAGCATAAAATAATGTGTTTTATCAGAATCAGTACTGAACAATCACTACTATCCTTAGCCCCACGGTGGGCGCCAAACTGTTTATTCTAAAAATCGAGTAACAATTAAACTTATATTGTGGTTTTAAGGATACGTGATTTAATCCAATGCCAATTGATAAATGATGAATTAAGTAGATAAACTGGATAATACAATAAACCAAACCAGTCTGAGCAATGCCTTGACCTCGATTCGAGGTGGTCTCGAGGTTAAGTAGTAAGAACGGTAAAGAATGGAACAAATAGTGATGATCAATGAGTAAAATAAAGAGAGCAGCAAAAATATAGATTCTTTTCAGTGAACAATAATAATCCTTACAAATGAATGGAATTCCTCCTTATATAATAGATGAATCTTAAATAAGGTACAACTCTAATAACGAAAATAAATCTCATGATTGGCATCAATAACCGCTTTGATCCGATCTGCTCCGGGATCTCCGCCGTGATCTTCGATTGGTTATCGATATCTCGCCATTCCTTTATTACGCCTTACTCGAGGTCAGTCATGCTTGCTCGATTGTTGCTGGCCTCGATCTCAACAAGCACTTCGGTCTCAAGGCCCGATGTTCTCTCTTCGATCTCGAGCTTGATCTATTACGAGCTTATCCTTGAGGCAACTCCCCTGCCTATGAAATTGGATATGCCCGATTTCGACTGTATACAACTTTTTGTATTACTTATATATCATTTGATATTCGACATAAAATTCTATATAACTAATAAAATATTGTATAACTAATACATCCTTGGGTTTCTAATGTTAACCTCTGCATAATTTATGCAGAGTTTAAGAAACCAAATGATTTATAATTTTATCTGGTATATACGAGATTTTCTTTGTCTTGGTGTACACGAGAATAGAATGTATGTAATGAGCCCGTATATATATATATTAATCACATTATAATAGTCCTTCGTTATTATTAATTCACTGTACACTAGTAGAAATTGGCAAAAACAGCCAACGCATATCGATCGAAGTCGGTCGGAAGGAAAACCGATCGAAATCAATCGGAAATTGAAAAATATATCAATTTATTTATTGTTATTCACATAAAAATAGTCCTTTGCTATATTAATTCACTGTACACTACTAGAAATTGGCGAAAAACCGCCCAACGCATATTGACCGAAGTCGGTCGGAAGGAAAACCGACCGAAATCAATAGAGAATTGAAGAATCGGTCGTAAAAATTCAAAGGAACAATTCAAAATGTTGATACCAACTACGGTAATTGTAGGCCCTAAATATCCAAAATTACTTTTGTTGACATGTTTGATGAGACCGACCGAAGCCTAAGTGCTAATGACGATATTGTACTCTAGTCATTTACATTTAGATGCTCCAGTGTATGACGTGCTTGGATGTTTTATTCTCGATCACCTGATAATTACTTTTCTTGGATACTTGATCAGTGGATCAATTGAAAATTCAATTATATTTGATTAACTTAGGATATATTTTTATCACTTTCTTTCACCTGTAGCATGCATCATTCTTGATTTTAATTGACAAGATGCTCAACCATATTGACGACCTTAGTAGATTAAATATTGAGTTTTAAAAAAAAATTAAAATTGACATACCGATCAATTTCTGTCAGTTTTTTTGTGGTCAAATATTCTGTTAAATGTACCAACAAACTTTTTCGACCGAAGTCTTCTTCCCTATTTCTCTCTTTTCTCTATCACTCACACTCTCTTCCAAAGGCACTCAACACAATGCAATTTCACCCAAAATTAACTTATGCCTCCCTTCTCACCCAAAACCAAAACCCCGCACAGTCTCTCTCCCGTCCAACTCCGCTGGCACCACTATCCGTGATGCCACCACTGCTTCCTCCACCACTGTCACCCACTACCATTATCACCCAAAAGCAAACCCCCTCTCTTCTCTTTGAAGGTTAATTATCTATAGTTTTTAATTTAATTTATTTTGATTCTTTCAAAGTATAACTAGGGTTTAGGTAATGTTTCATTAGATTTAGGGTTTACTCTTATTGATTATGTTTATGATAGTACTAGCTATATTAGAAGGTTGTGATTATGATTGGGTTAGCTAATTTTAATTTTTTCAATTATATTGATTATGATTATGTCAGGACTTAGGATATTATTTTATTAGATTTAGGATTTATTAATTATAATTAATACTAATTGAGTTAGTCTAATTGAATGGGCTAACTAATTCTAATTAAATGAGTTAGTCTAATTATAATTAATGCTAGGGCTAGCTACTTTTAATTCTTTCAATTATAATTCCCGTTAATGATCTAATTGAATTTGAAAATAACTTGTTTAGAGATATATGTGAACTTTTAAATTGCTATGCACTCAAATTATTTGAATTAACTATATTGTAACTAAAGTTTATTATGTAACTTAAAATATAAATTAATTGAATACTCAATTAATATAACAGGTAATTGTTTGTTCTTTGTGTAGATGGAATATCATAGTTGGATGTATAATAGGAATTATCCTAACCATCGATTTCTTAGGGAGGAATTTATAGAAGGGTTAAGGAATTTATTATGCATGCAATATCACTTGAACCATTTCGCATTGGAGGGATAATTAGGTGTCCTTGTGTGAAATGCAAGTGTTTGAATATTTTAGGATAGGAGGATGTTAAGACTCATCTTTATCAAAAGAGGTTTATGGATAATTATTTTGTACTGCTCGGAAGAAAAACAAGAAGCTTTCATGGGTTCTACCGCATTTATGTGACGATCTACTATGGCAGTGCGCCACTGAGGAGTTTGAGAAGAAGAGTGAAAAGGGAAAGAAAGCTCGAGCATCTGAGAAGGATGGCTCCTTACATTGTGTGGGTGCAAGGAGCATGGGGGCTGCGAGGAGACAACTGGTAATTTCTTAAAGAATTAAAATCTATTTTTTTTTAACTATATTCATTTCAATTTAGTTAACAGGTTTTATTTATCTGTAGGAAAAAAATATGAGAGGAAGATGACTCACGATGATTTTTTCATGGAGACTCACATCCGGAAGAAGAAGGCACCGACGGATCCAAGTAGATGGTTCGAGGACTCTGCGGAGACTACCTATGTAAGTTTCATAACAACAATAAATTAAAATTAATTTTTATAATGTTATCAACATACTAATTTTCTATCTTCTAAATAAAGGGTCGTTATTAGACTACCCTGGAGGAGTACAGTCAGAGTCTGACAACAAATGATCAGGCCGACCCACCTTCTATTTCAAAAGAAGAAGTGCAGAGGCTTTGGTTGGATGTTATCGATAGTCCTAAAAAGGGCATAGAATACGACCTTCTGAAGAGATCATTTCGGCGCTACAAGGTTGGATTGCAAGGTATATTGACCTTTGCGCAAGACGAGACACTTGATAAGTCGATTCTCTAATATTAGCAACTAGAATATTACAAATATCGTCTGAATAAAATGCAGTTGTTTGAAATAAAATAAACAGTAAAGATGAAATAGAAGGGGACTTCAGGGACTGCGAATTCCATGCAACTCTACCTCAAGTCTCGTAAGCAGGGTAAAAATCCTCTACGCGCTAGGACCAACACCAGGATATGCACAAGTGCAAAAGTGTAGTATGAGTACAACCGACCTCATGTGCTCTGTAAGTATCGACCCTAACCTCGACGAGGTAGTGACTATGCTATAGCACGACACTCACCATAAACTTGTACGAATAATAGTAAAAGACAGCCAAAATATAGGGAAAGCAATTAAACCTATAAGAAGGAGACCCGAAGGTCAACTAACAGAGGGCCCCAGAATAACATCATCTCAAAATCCTCTTATCACATTACCATAATAGCTACAATACTACAATACATCATACTCCATTGCAGAGCCCAACCTGATCTGAAGAATATCACAACATCTATTGTGGTATGAAACCTGATCTCACTATCATATAAATATATGTTGCAACATGCAACCCGATCCTATTATCAATCCATTTCAATACTATTACGGTGCGCAACTCGTTCTCAATATCAACTCATTAACATAAACAACTCAACACAAGTAATAACAAAATCCCAACACAAAAGGTACCAAAGTGTGCATAGCACCAAGGATCTACTAGTACAACAGAGAAACAATACCACGTACTCAGAAGCCTCAACAATTCATTAACACAAGAATAGCTAAAGGACTCGCACAGTTGGAGACAATGTAATAAAGTACAACAAGTAAGATAAGGACAGTAAAGGCAAGTAAAGACATGAATCAATGAATATATACAATTAATACAAGGAGGGACATATACCAGGTAAGCAAGTATTGATTGAAAAATGAATAAAACAAACCATGTAGCAACTACCTGACATATAACAAGTAAGGAATGAATAGCAAGTAAGGCATGAATAACAAGTAAGGACATGTAGCGAATAAAAGTATGTAACGAAATATAACATATAAGTAAAGATATGAAGGTAAATAGCCCAACCCGCATGCTTGAACTCACGAGAACGCATATGCACTCGTCACTTCGCATGTACGTCGTTCCCACACTTAGTTCACGTAGCAAATAGACCAAACAAGTATCAATTCCTTCAAATCAATGTAAAACAAGACACTTACCTATTTCCGTAACGAAACCAATACTCAACTTTGGATTTTACTTTAGAACAAGCCTCCAAACTAACCGAATCTAGCCAAATATCGTTGAAACAATTCAAAATAAGCTTTAGAAAATACCCACAAATGAAAGGTTCAATCTTTAGCTAAATTGAAAAAGTCAATAAAAGTCAATCCTGGGCCCGCTTGGTCAAAACCCCGCTTTCGGACCAAAGCCCGGTTAGCCATTCATCTTCAAGCCCAGATATGTGATTTGTTTCGAAATTTACACTCAATTTTAAGTCTAAATCTCAATTATCATAATCCCTAAATTCTACCCAAAACCCCTAATATCTACCCTGAATTTCAAAATTTGATGTTTAAAAGTCGTGAAAAGTAATTGAAATTAATTGAAAAGTAATTAGAGATGCTTACCAATGAATTTGGGAAGAAAACGTTCTTCAAAAATCGCCTCTAGGTAGCTTAGGATTGAAGAATGGTGTAAATTGAGTTAAATCCTGATCTTCTCCTCTTTTACCCAGCTGCAGACGTCGTATTTGCAAAGATTTGTTCACAAATGAGACATAGTGATTGAAAATGCGGTCAAAGGTTCGCAAAGTGACCAACCCAGTCGCAAAGCGACCAACCCATCGCAAAAGCAACCAACCCATTGCAAAAGCGATCTTGGCATATTAGTAATTGTGAACTTTTCTTCGCAAATGTGAAGATTACCCTGTCCAGCCCATTATCGCAAATGCAAGCTCGACTTCGTAAAAGAGGAGTTTGCATTTGCGAACAGATGCTCACAAATGCGAGATCTGGATTTCAACACCTAAAACTGATCTATTTTAAATCAATATGCACGCCTCTAAAACGCACCCTAGCCCCTGGGGCTCCAAACCAAATATGCACACAAGTATTATAACGTCATACGAAGTTTCTCGCTACTTCAAATCATCAAAATACAATCAAATAACAAAAATTGATCCTCAATACTCAAGATTTGAACTTTAAACTCAATTTTTTAAATTTTTCGCATAATGCATCGAAATGCGCTCGGGTCATCCCGGACCCCAATAAAACATGCGTACAAGTCCAGAAATATCATACGAACCTATCAAAATCATCTGAACACTGATCCGAGTGGCCAACCCACACCTTATTTTAAGTCAATTATTATTTTCAAAATTTTACATAAATATTTTTCGCAAAACGACACAAACCACGCACACAAATCAATAAACATCAAATGAAGCTATGGGTGGTCTCATAACACTAAAATTAAGGCTATAACTACCTATCTGGTTGTCACATTCTCTACCTAAAAATAAATTTTCATCCTTGAATGGACATAAAAAGGTGGAGGTATCCACTCCGCATATCGGAATCGGACTCCCACGTAGCCTCTTCAATCAGCTAACCTCTCCATTTCACTTTGACAGAGGGAAAACTCTTGGATATCTACTTTCTAACCTGCCCGTCTAGAATGGCCACCGGCTCCTCCTTATAAGCCGATTTCTCATCATGCTGAACAGTGTTGAAGTCTAGAACATGTGACCCTGTCCTTATGGTACTTCCGAAGCATGGAGACGTGAAATACTGGATGTACCCCTTCTAGGTTAGGAGGCAATGCAAGCCTATAAGCAACCTCCCCAACCCTCTCTAAAATCTCAAATGGGACAATAAACCTTGGGCTCAACTTTCCCTTCTTCCAAAATCGTATCACGCCCTTCATAGGAGACACTCGGAGAAGAACCTTCTCCCCCACCATGTAAGCCCCATCTCGAACCTCTTGGTCTGCATAACTTTTCTTGATGGATTGAGCTGTACGAAGTCTTTCCTGAATCACCTTAACCTTCTCCATAGCATCACGGACCAAATCAGTTCCCAACAATCTAGCCTATCTGGGCTCAAACCAACCAATCAGCGAATGAAATCACCTCCCATATAAGGCCTCATATGGAGCTATCTCAGTACTCGACTAATAATTTTTGTTGTAGGCAAACTCTGCGAGCGGTAGAAACTGATCCCATGAACCTCCAAAACTAATAACACAGGCATGTAACATATTCTCCAAGATCTGAATAGTGTGCTCGAAATGTCCGTCCATCTGAGGATGAAATGCAGTGCTCAGCTCGACCCGCGTGCCCAATTCACACTGCATGGCTCTCCAAAATTACGATGTGATATATGTGCCTTGTCAGAAATGAAAGAAATGGGCACGTCATGCAGGCGGATAATCTCCCGAATGTAAATCTGAGCCAACCGCTCTGAAGAATAGAAAGTCATCACCTGAATGAAGTGTGCGAACTTAGTCAACCGGTCCATAATAACCTAGACTGCGTCATACTTCCTTAAGGTCCATGGTAAGCCTACCACAAAATCCACAGTGATGCGCTCTCACTTCCACTCCGGTATCTCTAATCTCTGATTCAACCCACCTGGTTTGTGATGCTCGTACTTCACCTGTTGACAGTTCAAACCGAGATACATAAGCAACAATTCTTTCTTCATTATTCGCCACCAATAGTGTTGTTTCAAGTCACGGTATATCTTCGTGACACCTGGATTTGTATTGTGATCCTCCTTAAGGATCAACTCTCTCAACCCATAAACATTTGGAACACAAATCCGGCCCTGAAGCTACAGAACACCATCATCACCAATCACAACCTCCTTAGCACCACCCCGCTGCTCTATATCCTTCAATAACAACAAGAGAGGATCCTCAAACTAGCGAGCCTTGATACACTCCAACAATGAGGACTGTGCCACAACACAAGAAAGAACTCATATAGGCTACGAAACATCCAACCTCACCAACTGATTGGCCAACACCTAAACATCAAAAACTAGTAGCCTCTCCACTTCCAGTAAATATGCCAAACTACCCATGATCACAACCTTCCTACTCAATGCATTGGCCACTACATTGTCCTTCCCCAGATGATATAATATGGTGATATCATATTCTTTCAACAACTCTAACCATCTCCGCTACTGCATATTAAGGTCCTTATGCTTGAACAGGTGTCGGAGAGTCCGGTGGTCGGTATAGACCTCACATTGAATGTCGTATAGATAGTGCCTCCAAATCTTTAGTGCGTGAACAATGGCTACCAACTCTAAATCATGCACATGGTAATTTTTCTCATGAATCTTCAACTGCTAAGAAGCGTAGGAAATCATCCTACCGTCCTACATCAACATCGCACCAAGCCCAATGTGCGATTCATCACAATACACTATGTAATATCCCGAACTTATAGGCAACACCAATACTGGGCTGTAATCAACACAGTCTTGAGATTCTGAAAGCTCATCAGACCATCTAAAAATAGAACCCTTTTGGGTCAACTTGGTTAATAAGGATGATATAGATGAAAACTCCTCTACGAATCGGCGATAGTAACCCGCCAAACACAAGAAGCTTCGAATCTCTATAGTTGAAGTAGGTCTAGGCCAATTCTGAACTGCCTTAATCTTCTTAGGATCCACCTTAATGCCCTTGAAAGATACAATATGGCCCAAAAAGGCAACTGAGTCCAACTAGAACTCACACATTGAAAACATGGCATATAACTTGTGATCCTTTAAAGTCTTACGTACAATCTGTCGATGCTGATCATTCTCCTCTCGATTTCGTGAGTAAACCAAAATCATCAATGAAGACGATCACACAAGAATCCATATATGGCTTGAACACCTGGTTCATCAAATCCATAAAGGTTGTTGGGGAATTAGTCAAGCCAAATGACATCACTAAGAACTCGTAGTGACCATACTGATTCTGAAAAGATGTCTTAGAGAGATTCAATACCCTAATCTTCACCTGATGGTAGTCAGATCTCAAATTAAACTTCGAAAATACCTTAGCACCCTGAAGCTGGTCAAATAAGTCACTAGTCCTCGGCAACGAATACTTATTTTTGATAGTGACCATGTTCGACTATCGATAATCTATATACTTATTTATCGATCCATCCATATTCTTCACAAACAACACCGGTGCACCCCAAGGCGAGACACTCGGTCTAATGAGTCCCTTATCAAACAAATCCTGCAAATGCTTCTTCAGCTCTTTCAACTTAATTGGGCAATATGGTATGGTGGAATAGAAATGGGCTTAGTGCCCAGAACCAAGTCAATGCAGAAGTCGATATCTCTGTTGGATGGCATTCCCGACAAATTTGTAGGAAACACCTCTCAAAACTAGTGCATAACTGTTATTGAATCCATGGAAAGAATCTACACACTAGAATCACGGATATAAGCCAAATATGCCAGACACCCATTCTCGATCATACGACGAGCCTTCATATAAGAAATGGCACTGCTACTGGAATGGCCAAGAGTCCCTCTCCAGTCCAATCGAAGTAACCTCGGCATGGCCATTGTCACAGTCTTGGCGTGACAATCGAAAATAGCATGATAAGGTGACAACAAATCCATGCCCAAGATCACGTCAAAATCTACCATATCAAGTAATAGAAGGTCAACCTTAGTCTCATAGCTCCCGACCTCTCCAGTCCAATCGAGGTAACCCCAGCATGGCTAATGTCACAGTCTTGGCGTGACAATCGAAAATAGCGTGATAAGGTGACAACAAATCCATGCCCAAGATCACGTCAAAATCTACCATATCAAGTAATAGAAGGTCAACCTTAGTCTCATAGCTCCTGATAGTGACAAAACAAGCACGATATACCCGGTCTTCCAATAGAATCACCAACATGCGTAGACACATAAAACGAGCACTCAAAGAATCACGAGACATATAAAAATATGAATAAAAATAGGATGAAGCAAACGAATAAGTGGAACCTGGATCAAATAGAACTAATGCATGGAAAACTGGAACAATACATGTGATGACCGCATCCGACGACTCTGCCTTAGGTCTAGCTGGGAATGCATAGAAATGGGCTGAGCCCCACCACTTTGACCCCCACCTATCGAACGGCCTCTAACTAGCTGCCCTCCACCTCTAATGGACTAACCATCACCTCTTGCTACTTGATTCCCATCTCTAGCAGGCTGAGCGGGCAGTGGAGCAACCGGTGCCGGAATCATGGCATGAGTACCCTGTTGTGGTATGCTGCTCCTTAATCTAGGATAGTACCTCCTGATATGGCATGCGTCTCCGCACTCAAAAAAACCACACAGCTAGCGTAGCTGCTGAATTTGAGACAATTCATGATGACACGGATGACCAGCGTAGTAACTCTATAACGGTAGTGCACTGATAGAAGCTGAAGGTTTACCGAATATTGGCTGCTCTAAACGAGACCCGTATGCGCTGTGACCACCTGGGTAACCATGAGATACCTGAAGTACTGACTGAACGGGCCTGATAGGATAGACTCTACCAAATAAACCTCTTCCTCGTGATGATGCATCACTGAAACCACTGAAATGACGAGGCCTCTTCGCAGATGCTGCCTCTCTACCCTAACTAAAAATCCTCTTGATCCATCTACCAATCTCTACAACCTGATTAAGAGTAATATCATCCTCAGTCTCTCTGGAAATATTAATCCTGATACCATAAGTAAGGCCAACTATAAATCTCCTCACCTTATCCCTCTCAGTAGGGATTAAGGTTGCTCCATGACATGAAAGATCCACAAATCTAGTCTCGTATTTGGTAACTGTCATGATACCCTACTGTAGGCACTTAAACTAGATGTGTAGATCCTCTCTTTGAGTAAATGAGATGAACTTCTCCAAGAATAGTTGCGAGAACTGATCCCAAGTGAGTGAAGGTGAACCTGCTGGCCTACCACGGACATATTCCTGCCACCATGTCTTGGCAGAACCAGTCATCTTAAACACCATGAAGTCAACTCCATTTGACTTTAATATGCCCATGTTGCGCAACACCTCGTGGAAATGGTTTAAGAAATCATGTGGGTCCTCAGAAGGTGTACCGCCAAAATGAATAGGAAATAGCTTGGTAAACCTGTCCAATTTCTTCAACCCCTTTGTCGACATAGTTAGTCCCTCCTCGGGCTATGTAACTATAACAGGTTGAACTGATCCAACTGCTAAAACTTCTGAAGTCTGATATATAGGAGTCATTTTCTCTGGAGTGTGAGTACAGGGAGTTTGGGCTCCTCCCCCAGTCTGAGAGACGGTTGCTTCTATTGAAAATACACCAGCCTGGGCCACACTCTCCATAAGGCTGACCAGGCTGACTGGAGTGTCCTAAAGTACGGGAGTGGCAATAAAATCCTCTGAGATCTGAGCTAGTCCAACCGACACAGTCTGAACATGGACCTTCTCCTACTGCTCGATCTGAGGCTCCGCAATAGATGTTGTTGCTCGGTCTCTAGGCTAAGCTCTACCTCTGCCTCTCCCTTAGCCTCAACTTCTACCCCTATTAGTGGAAACAACCTGAGGCTCCAGCTCCTGATCAGTTGTGGAAGTTGTGCGTGTACTCACCATCTGTGAGAGAATAAGAATAGAATGATTCAAACTTAAAGATAAAATAAAATCGCATGATAGATAAAGAAAGAAGTGAAATTTCTTCCTAAATCCGGGTAGCCTCTAAAACGTAAGTACAGACGTCTATGTTCCAATCCTCCAGACTATACTAAGCTTGCTCATAACTCGTGAGGCCTAGGCAACCAAGTGCTCTGATACCAACTTGTCTCGACCCGAAATCCCAACCACGGGGCCGTGATGGCCCCTAACATCCACTTGCTAGGCAAGCCAATGTCAACCATAGAACTAATTAATTTTAACAGTTTAAAATAGAATAATAACAATAATAATAATAATTAACGATTTAGCAAAATTTGATATACATATGATAATTCCATAAATAATATTGTATATACTAATCCTAGAAATCCAGAGTTTCAAGTACATGAGCAACTAGAATACCATAAATATGGTCTGAATGAAAAATAATTGTTGGAAACAAATTAAAAAGTAAAGATAGAATAGAAGGGGCTTGAGGGACTGCAAATGTCGTGCAGCTCTGCCTCAAGTCTCTTGAGCAGGCCTATCTGGGCAAAACTCCTCTACGCGCCATTGGGACCAACACCGGGATCTGCATAAGAAGTGCATAAGTGTAGTGTGAGTATAACCGACCCCTGTACTCAGTAAGTGATGAGCCTAACCTCAACAAAGTAGTGATGAGGCTATGGCACCGCACTCACCATAAACACGTACGAATAATAATAAAAGCCAACAGAAACATAGGGAAAGCAAGTAAACTCATAAGAACGAGACCTGATGGTCAACTAACAAAGGGCCCCAGAATAATATCATCTCAAAATCCTCTTGTCACAGTATCGGAATAGAACATTACACCTACAATACTACAACACATCATACTTTATTGCGGCGCCCAACCCGATCCTAATAATATCACAATATTTGTTGTGGAGTGCAACCTGATCCCAACATCATATAAATATCTATTGCAGTGTGCAACCTGATCCCATTATCAATCCATTTCAATAATGTTACAGCGCGTAACCCGATCCCAATATCAACTCATTATCATGAACAAATCAACATAAGCAATAAATAAATCACAACACAAAAGGTACCAATGCGTGAAAAGCACCAAGGATACACGAGTACAACATATACCACGTACTCAGAAACCTCAACAATTCATTAACACAAGAATAGCTAAAGGACTCACACAATTGAACACAATGTAATAAAGTACAACAAGTAAGGTAAGGAGAGTAAAGGCAAGAAAAGACATGGATCAATGAAGATATATAATTAAAATAGGTAGGGACATATAGCAGGTAAGCAGGTATTGATTAAAGAATGAAGGAACCGAAACAAGTGGCAGCAAATTTAAAGATAATAAGTAAGGCATGGATAGCAAGTAAGACATGAATAACAAGTAAGGACATGTAGAAAATCAAAGCATGTAACGAAATATAACATAGAATAAGTAAAAATATGAAAGTAAATACCCAATTGTATGTTTAAACCCACGACAACGCATATGCACTCTCCACCTTGCATATACGATGTTCTCACACTTAGTTCCCATAGCAAATAGACCAAACAAGTCCTAATTCCATCAAAGTCAAAGTTAAACACTACACTTACCTTTTTCGCAACTAAATCAATACTCAACTATGCTTTTCCTTTAGAATAAGCCTCCAAACCAACCGAATCTAGCAAAATATCCTTCAAACAATTCAAAATAAGCTTTTGAAACTACCCACGAATGAAAAAGGTTCAATCTTTAGCTAAATTGAAAAAGTCAACAAACGTAAACCTCAAGCCCGCTTGGCCAAAACTCAAAACTCGGACCAAAATCCGATTACTCATTCACCCCAAGCCCGAATATCTGATTTATTTAAAAATCCGACCTCAATTTGAGGTCTAAATCTTAATTTTATTTTATCCCTAAATTTTATCAAAAATCCCTAATTTCTACCATGAAATTCCTAGGTTTGATGTTAAAAAGTCATGAAAATAATTAAAATTGATTGAAAAGTAATTAGAGATGGTTGCCAATGAATTTGGGAAGAAAAAGTTCTTCAAAAATCGCATCTAGAAGCTTAGGGTTGAAAATGGTATAAAATAAGCTAAGTTTCGATTTTCTCCTTTTTTTACCCAGCTGCAGATGTCGCATTTGTGAATATACGTACGCAAATGCAATGTCCACAAATGAAACACATTGATCTCAAATGTGATCAATGCATCAGATGCACAGAAGTCACGAATGCGACAAAAACTGTGCATTTACGAGTCACCCCTTTATCGCAAATACGGCTAAAGGTTCACATTTGCGAACCTGCCTAAGTCTAGATCACAATCACAAAAGCGACATACACATCGCAAACACGATCCTGGAATGTCCACAATTGCAAGCAGTTCTTCGCAAATGCGAAGATTGTCCTGCCCAGCCCATTATTGCAAATGCGAGCTCGACCTCGCAAAAGAGGGGTTTGAATTTGCAAACATGTCCTTGCAAATGTAAAATCTGAAGTTCAACACCAGAAACTGATACACACCAACTAGACTCGATGACTAATACTCTGAAACTGCAGGTCCAAAAGAATCTTGATCGGATCGACCAGCTTCGGGCAGAGATGGACGTGATAAAGGTCGAGGCCGAAGAATGGAAAAGCAAATTCGACCGCTAGGCCTCGAAAATGGAAACTGCCGGGGCGCAGTTTGCTTTGGCTGAGGTCCAGCTTTGGGAGGCGAAGGAAAAAGCCGTGGTGCAGACCAAAAAGATTGAGGAGCTCTAGTGTCAGCTGAGTTCGGTCGTCCATGATCGAGAAACTCTGGCCAAGGAGCTTGAAACGACCAAGTCGGTGGCCATGATGGTTAAAGTCGATGTTGACGAGACAGTGCCCAATATAAGGCCAACGCCAAGGCGGCCCATGATCGAGCGAAGGATATTTTCGAGCACGCGAAGCGGCAATCCTGAAGGGAGGCCCTCGAGGAAATTCATGCTCGGGGTTTTGTCCTGTCGGCTGAAATCGAGAGTGCTAAGGGGCTCGAAGCCGAGGACAAGAAGTTGGCTTATCCCGAGGATGATGAAGGCTCCAAGAGTGTGAGCGAATTCGATGGTGGAGGAGACCCCAAAGCTCCTGGCGACGAGGCAGGCTCTAGTGAAGACCAGGCCGTTTAAATGCCTTGTACATTTTTTCTTCGTTTTTTGTATCTTTGTACTTGTGTACTTTTCTTTTTTGTTGACGCTGTTTGGACTTTGTAAAAATTTGTATCGAGACCGTTTTCGCCCTCGTAAAAAAATTTTGATATGTATATAAAGCTTTTTTCCCTTCAGAAATTTCTAAGTTTTTCTTTTCCTTTATTATTTATATTTGCAAAGATTAAAATCCTTAGCATGAAATAGTTAGGTTATGTTCGGAGGTTCAAACGGGCCTTGCCTACAACATTATTTTTCTTAAAGTGTTGTGGGGGTTCGGTATGACCGGAAATTTTTACCCAAAGTACTTATAATTTCTTAGATCATAGTTTGATGAGGGTATTCTTTAGAACCAGTTAAGAAATTTTGAAGGCCTTGTTTATTGTTACGGGTCTCGGACATTTACGAACCATTTTAATATGGTTGTAGCCTGTTAGTTCAGGTGCTACCCAGTGGGCTTGTCACCCCGAATTATCCAGACTCACCTAAGATAACAGTCCCCGAATGGAGATGGCCGTAGCCTTTACAATTCGGGCGTTTCCAAATAGGTCTTGTGCCCCCGAGCTCCAATATCCCGGACTGTCAAAATTTGTCTTCGGATGATAGTCCCCCAGTGAGAGTGATCGTTTGAACTCAGATTAAGGTGGCCCTTGGGCTTGATAATTTTAGGGGATCGGATGTAGGAAATTCCTTAAGAAATGCAAGAAACAATTTTAAGGAACAAGATATTTATCCTCAAGTTAGAGACTTCTATTTATTCTTGTGCGTAATAGTTACACGTGTGTACATGTTTTGTGCTAGGGCTCGAGCAGTCTATGCGGGCAAAATTCATTTGACCGTTTGTCCCTTATAATAAATCCTATCGATCGAGCCAAGACCATTCAATCACAAAGTTTCTTTCCATGCTAAAGTCGATATCCGAGGGTAATGCCCACCAGAACTCGAGGTTGATCATAGAGAGAAGCCTCGGATACTGTTGATGCTATATTTGACACCGATTCGTGACCGACCTTCTATTCTAATTTAGCACGATCTACTGTTGCTTCATTAAAAGCCTTGTCGTAAAACCCATTTAGGACAAAACTGGTTCAAGAGAAAAAGAATGCAATGCGTTCTTTCAAACCTAAAAATTTGTATTTTTCCTTGTTGGTTACTTGCAAGCGTTAGTTCAAAATTTAGATAAAATAAATGAGTGCGGACGTACCTTAGTATTAATATCATTTCAGGTGAGTTATATTCCAGTTTTTCAGTAGTTGTTTGCCATTCATTGTACTGAGTTTGTGGGATCCCTTTCTGGTGATCTCGATAATTTAATATGGTCCTTCTCAGTTCAGCTCCAGCTTCCTTTCATTCGGGTTTTGGGTGCTTAGTGTGTTCTTTATTAATACTAAATCCCCGACATTGAAGAGTCAAAGGTTGGCCTTTCGGTTGTAATATCTCTCGATCAGTTTTTTTTGGACGGCCAACCGAACAAGGGCGTCTTTGAGCCTTTCATCTAATAGCTCCGGGATCGTATTCATGGCCTCGTCGTTTCATTACTTGGTCGCGTATCGAAACTTGAGACTTGGTTCTCTGAATTCGATTGGTATTAGGGCTTTGGCGTTGTAAACCAGCGAGAACGGGGTGGCTCACGTGCTGGACTCCGAGGTCATACGGTATGCCATAAGTCTTCAGGAAGGATTTCCTTCCATTTTCCTTTGGTGTCGTTTAACCTCTTTTTGAGGTTCTGGAGCATGGTCTTGTTGGTCGATTCTTCTTCTCCGTTCCCACTGGGGTGGTAAGGTGTTCATATGATCCTTTTGATCTTATGGTCTTCAAGAAACTTGATTACTTTGCTACCAATGAATTGTTTCCCGTTGTCACATATGATCTCGGTTGGCATTTTGAATCGGCATATGATGTGGACCCAAATGACATCGATGACTTCCTTCTCCCTGACCTTCTCATATGCATGGGCTTCCACTCATTTAGAAAAATAGTCGGTCATAAACAATATAAATTGAGCCTTACCGGGTGTCCACGGGATGGGGCCAACGATGTCCATTCCCCACTTCATGAACGGCCGTGAGAAAAATGAATGTAGTAGTTCTCCGGGTTGATGAATCATCAGAGTGCGTCTTTGGAATCCATCACATTTTCGCACGAACTCTTTTGCGTCCTTTTCCATGTCAATCAAGTAGTATCTGGATCTGATTACCTTTCGAATTAATGATTCGGCGCCTGAATGGTTTCCGTAGGTGTCCTCGTGAACTTCCCTTAGGAAGTATTCGGTATCTCCCGGTCCAAGACATATCGCTAGTGGGCTATCGAATGTTCTTTTGAACAGGGTTCCGTCTTCGGACAAGCTAAATGACTGCCTTCGTATGCAAGGCCCTCGATTCTCTTGGATCCGAATGCAGTTTTCCAGTCTTCAAATATTCTATATATTTGTTTCTCCAATCCCAAGTCAAGCTTATAGATTTTATCTCATTGTGACCTTCTTCCACCACTAATCTCATAAGATGTACGACTGCCCCCGAGTTCAGCTCGTCGTCCTCCACCGACGACCCTAAGTTAGCAAGGGCATCGGCCTTGCTGTTTTAGTCCTGAGGCACGTGTTGCAAAGTCCACTCCTTGAACTGATGTAGTGTTTCATGCAACTTATCTAGGTATCTTTGCATTCATTCTTCTCTAACCTCGAATTTCCCATTAACTTGGTTCGATCACCTCCGCTTCAAGTGTTTGGCTAGTTCAAGACCTGCAATCATGGCCTCATATTCGGCCTCATTGTTAGTCAATTTCACAGACCTAATAGATTGTCTAACTACATAGCCTGCTGATGGATTCAATATGATGCCAAGTCGGGACACTTTTGCATTCAAAGCGTCATTTGTAAAGAGGGTCCAGATTCTCGAAAATGTCCCTGAGTTTACTAACAACTCTCTTTCGACCTCGGGTATTAGGGTTAGCGTAAAGTCAGCCACCAAATCTGCCAAAAATTAAGATTTAATGGCTGTCCGGGATCGATATTCAACATCGTACCCGCTGATTTCCACGGCCCATTTGGCCAATCATCCCGAGAGTTCGGGTTTATGCATTATATTTTGCAATGGATAAGTAGTCACAACACATATAGGATGACACTGAAAATATGGTTTCAGCTTTCTAGAGGCACCTAGCAAAGCGAGCGTCAATTTTTCTAGGTGAGGGTAGCTAGTTTCGTCCTCACCTAGAGTCCTGCTAACATAGTAAATTGGAAATTGCGCACCTTCCTCTTCTCGGACCAAGACTCCACTTACCGCTATCTCCAATACTGCCAAGTACAGGTAAGTTGTTTGTCTGCCTTAGGCATGTGAAGTAGTGGTGGGTTGGATAGATATTGCTTGAGTTCCTCTAAGGCCCGTTGGCATTTTGGGGTCCACAAAAAGTTGTTCTTCTTCTTCAGTAGCGAGAAGAATTAGTGGCTCTTATCGAAGGACCTCGAGATGAATCGCCCCAGGGCAGCTATACGTCCGGTTAATCTTTGCACGACATATACATTGTCCATATCTCGTGGCCGGCCGTGGCATCGATCATGTGATCGATGTTGGGCAAAGGGAAAGAGTCATTGGGACGCGCCTTATTCAAATCCTTATAGTCTACATACATTCTTAATTTTTTCCCTTTTTAAGGACTACCACTACGTTTGCTAACCAATCCGGGTATTTAACCTCCCGAATGGACCCTATTTTAAGGAGTTTAGATACCTTGTCCTTGATGAAAGCATGTTTAACCTCGGATTGGGGTCTCCTATTCTTCTTAGGTCCAGGATTAGCTTGTGAGTGGTTATCTCCAGCGGGATCCCAGTCATATGAAGATGGGACCAAGTGAAACAATCTATGTTAGCTATAATAAATTGAATGAGTTTTTTACTGAGCTCATGACTTAACCTCGTGCCTAGGTATACGTTCCAATCGGGTAGACGCTCGATCAATATGACCCTTTCCAGCTCCTCGATCGTTGATTTAGTGGCGTCAGAATTTTCGGAGACTATAAAAGATCTCGGAACCTCGTAATCATCGTCTTCATCAGTCCCCAGTTTCTCCGATTGGGTCATGGCTGGTGCTGGTAATTTCTATTTAGCCTCTTGCTTTGTGACCGAACTTGGTTCCTTTGATGTTGCGAGTGCGGATATCAAAATCACCTCTTCGGCCGAAAACATTTCCTTTGCGGCTGGTTGTTCTCCGTAGATTGTTTTAATCCCTCCTGGCATTGGGAATTTTAACACTTGGTGAAGATTTAAGGGCATTGCCCTCATGTTGTGGATCCATGGTCTCCCGAACATGGGTTGTACCTCATGTCTCCTTCGATCACATAAAACTTGGCCTCCTGGATGGTCCCGTTTGCATTCATTGTTAATGTTATCTCCCCCTTAGTGGTTTCACATGCCATGTTGAATCCGTTCAGAACTCAAACTGAAGGCACGATTTGATCTTATAGACCGAGCTACTCTACGACTCTCGATCGGATGATGTTGGCCGAGCTACCTGGATCAATTAATACACGCTTAACTAGATATTTATTTATGAGTACAGATATTACCAGTGCATCATTATGGGGTTGCACGATCCCTTATGCATCTCATCGTTGAAAGACAAGGTTCCTTCTAGTATGTAATCTCGAGTCCGTTTTTCCCTTGTGATGGATAGTTTGGTGCGCTTCAACATCGGCCCTTAAGAGACATCGACCCCACTGATGATCATGTTAATAATGTGTGAGGTTCTTCTGGTTCGATCTATTTATTTCAATCACTGTTTTAGAAATGATTCTTTGCTTGATCGCTCAGGATTCTCGAAGGTGCCCGTTATTGAATAACCGGGCTACCTCCTTCCTCAACTGTCGGCAATCCTCTGTTCTGTGACTGTGAGTGCCATGATATTTGCACATCAGGTTGGGATCCCTTTGATCTAGATTGGATTGCAGAGGTCGAGGCTATTTGGTGTTCTTGATGTGTCCGATAGCTGATACGATAGTAGCATCGTCAACGTTTAAGTTGTATTCCGATAACCTTGGTGCTTCCTTAGGCCCAATAGGCCTGTCAAAACCGTTCTTGCTCATGATTCCTCGGTTGCTCTGACCTCGATCATTTCCCCTTTCATTTTGCATTGAATTCCGCCAGGATCCACTGCTTCTTCGGTCTCCATTGTACAGTTGATACTGATCTCTGTTTGATCTCTATTCGCGGTCGATATCTCTCTTGACTCTATCGATTGGTTTGACGGGATAAACGGACCCGGAAGGGTCCCCAAGCTGATCATCTTCGACCCTGTTTTTTGACTAATACCGGTTATGCATGTCGGCCCAAGTAACAGCCAGATATTCTATCAGATTTTGTTTCAACTGTTGTGAATCCACCGAGCTTCGAACATTGAGTCCCTGGGTGAAATCTTGAATGACCCAATCATTACCGAACGGTGGTAGATCCATCTGTTACATTTGAAACCGGGACACGAACTCTATGAGCATCTCATTATCCTTCTGTTTTACTTTGAAAAGGTCCGACTTCCTTGTCTCGACCTTGATAGCCCCGGCGTGTGCTTTCACGAAAGAATCTGCAAGAATAGCAAATTAGTCAATAAAATTAGGATGTACGTTGTGATACCATATCATATCTCCCTTTGACAGGGACTCTCCGAACTTCTTCAACAAGACAGACTCGATCTCATCATCCTCCAAGTCATTCCCTTTGATGGCACATGTGTAGGAGGTGACATACTCGTTGGGTTCGGTCGTTCCGTTGTACTTAGGAATCTCGGGCATGCGGAACTTCTTAGGGATCGGTTTTGGAGCCACGCTCGGAGGAAAAGCTTTTTGTACGAACTTCTTGGAATCCAGGACTTTCAATATTGGTGGTGCTCCTGGGATCTGATCGACCATGGAATTGTAGGTTTCCACCTTCTTGTCATTTGCCTCGATTTTCTTCTCCCCAGATTCTATCAGTGTCGTTAGTTCTTCGAGCATCTTAATAATTTCGGGGTTGGTCCCCGACTCCTTTTCATTCGGCTTCTCCAGAGTCGACCCATCTCTGTAGACAACTTCACGGATGGTTTAGCCTGAATCCTGCTCGGCGCACGGCTCTGGTTCTGGAGTGGGTCTATCGCTGCTTACTGAGCCTGTAACATTTCGAATATTAGCTGCAAGTTGATTCTGCCATCTTCTCCAACATGCATGCTTTGTGCAACCTATCGGACATCTCTGTGGACACTGTTTTCAGGATCGGTGGGAAAATTTGTGTTGATGGCCACATGCGAGCTGACGTCAATCGGGTCTGCAGCCGGAACACCGTCGAGGTCGGTTGGGGTTACTTCTCTTTTGGGTGCTATGTTGTCGTTTTCGCCATGGAGGCTAGATTCATTGTCAACATGTAGGGGTGCTGGTTGAGAGTTTGACATTTCGAGTTTAAACCTGAAATTAGAGACACTTCAAAGAACAAGTGTAAAGTAGTGTGTGTTATGGAGATTTGTATCAAATAACTACTATTATCCTTAGCCCCACAGTGGGCACCAAAATGTTTACCCTCAAAATCGGATAACAATTGAATTTGTAAGTGATTTTAAGGATACGTGGATTAACTTGACACAAAGCGATGAATTGAATTGCAATTGAAATGAACAATGATAAAGTAAATTCAAACCACACGAATTGAACAGTTACAGTCTTGGGAGGTTAGCCACCCTCGAACTGGATGCAATTCGATCGATATCAAGACACAGCTAAAATAAAAACTTAAAGAGAAAAATAATGTATTTCTTTAGAATGCATGTTACAATGTGTTTTACAAGTAAGCATACCCCATTTATATAGTAGGGTAGTCATAATTTAGGTACAATTCTATAAAAGGTAAAAATCTCTTGAGTTGCTGATTTGCCGGTTCCTTATTGATACATGCTGAGATTCCCGCTGTAATATCCGACCGGTCACGAATATTTCGGCCTTTTGTTATTTCAGTCTTCTGTTGGTTACGCTAACAATGTATCCTCGAGCTCACTCGGGGTCAGGATCGATTGGGATCACAAACTCAATGTTCTCGAAGACAGACATTCTGACCTCGGATTCTGGCCCGGTGGGACTTGGGGTCGATCTTCAGTACCTCATGTTCCGAGCCCAATCTACCATGTCATAGACGAACCTGATTTCAACCGTATACAATTTTAAATCTACAAAATATAACCTTAAATTCGCCTCTGCTGCTAATGGTAATGGCCCTGACCGGACAATGATAGAGCTAATTCATATAGTTTCGTCCTGCTCCTCACCGGACATTGATAGAGCCAAATCACGGCCGTGTCCAGATCCTCGCTGGACTACATCGAAAAAGCCATTAAACATTCAATTCTTTGAGAACAGACAGAGATAATGGACATATAGCTTGAGCAAATTACTTACAATGGGATCAATTTCTGTTTAGTTATCGTGCAACACATTAGGTCTACTCATTTATCACAAGACGATATATACTTTCTCCGTTTCAAATTATTTGAATCTATTTCCTTTTTAGTCTGTGCAAAAAATAATTTACCTTTATGCAATGATTTATAGTCACACAAAATATATTTATCTTATTTTACACTACAAATTCAAAAGTCTTCTCTCTTTTCTTAAACTCCGTACTCAGTCAAATGAGTTCACATAAATTAAAACGAATGCAGTAGTTTATTGTGTTTAAATTACCAAAGAAGATAATGGTATACATCATCCTTATATACAATTGGAAACCAACCATCATTTCCAGTTAGGCACATCTTCTTGTTTCTAGCTTTAGGGTCGCACTTTGCGCGTGTACCTAATCGATAAGTGTTAAATTTTTTAAAAATTTATATAAATGGTATTTCCTCTATTTCAATTGATATGACATATTATTTTTTTATTAAAATAAAATAAATAGATAGATAGATTCATGTATATTTTTTAGTTGTGGACAAAAACAATATATACACAATAACTAATATTAAACAAAGAACTAATATTATTTGCTTTAGTCCTTTTATATTTTAATAAATATAGTTTCAATTTGCGACTTTGAATAATTTTGATATAGGGTTTTAATTTTGTGATAAAAAATTTTCTTTTCTGCTATTTTCTTTTATGTCAAATACCAATATAAAATTTATTGCCTTCAACTTTTAGAAAATACAATTTCACCAACCAGAACTTAACTAATTTTGCTAGTAAACTTCGTGAGTTTAGACTTTAGTGATTAGTGCACATTCAGTAATAATAAATCTACAATTGTAGTGTTCATCGTCTCTTACCAATTGACGTGATGTCTAATATTGACCAATTATTTGGTTAGTTGGAGTTAAGTTCTTGTTGTTAAAATAAATGTTTCATATCACTAATAAATTGACCATCTTTTTTACCTATTTAAAGGCTCTTGATTACTAATAAATATTTTCTCCGTCTTAAATTATTTGTCGTATTTTTTTATTACACACCCCTAAAGAAAATATTAGTTAGATGGATTTTTTTACTTTTTTATCTTTATTTATGTCTTAAATATAATCACTCTTCATTGAGCATTTACTTTATTTACGTGTCATCTCCATCTTAAAAAATATTTACTACTAATGATAAAATAAAAAAAATAATTAATTTTGTCTTAAACTTTTAAAATAATAATAATTTAAAATATCTATTTTTAGAAATTATGAGAAATAATATGAGACGGAGAGAGTAGAAATTAACTCCTTATATTAGTTGTATATTGGCTTATTTTAACTCTAATTCCTCATCTACTTTTAGAATAATTGATAGCACTAGACAAAACAATAATAGAAGAATCAATAATAGTAGTTATTTTCTTCAAATTTAAAAGTACTAGTTTTTTTTCCGTTTCTGCCTTTAATGTCTTGACTCCAAATCTAATGCTCAGTGGTGAGATATTAACACGTTGAAATTTGAATTAGTTCTTGTATTTGGTCCTAAATATTAGGAATTTGAATTATAAAAGGAAAAATTTAGTTGATTTTAATGTTCTAAATATTGAGATTTTCTATTATAATTATTAAAGTTTTACTTGATTTTAAAATCTTAAATATTAGGAAATTAATAAAATAATTATTTTATTCAGCGTGAACTCTATTTTTAAAGGGTAAAAAAGTGAACAATATTTCGTTAAGAATTTTCGTGCTTTAATATAATATATAGCATATATAAATAGATATATATCGATAATAGTGTGTCATACGTAACAATTCCAATTATTTTAATTTAGTGACTTTAGTCACCCGTCTTTGGCGATTTTCAAGAAGCACCTATGGAATGATGACGATTATATTCAACAAATTGCATACTCGAACTAATGGAACTAAAGATGTTGAGAGAAGAATTGAAAGAAAGTATTTATAAATTTGCCCTAAGAATACGTAGGTCAACTTAGCTCTTAGCATAAATGATGGCTATCATCACTATCTAGACTTAATAACAACAAAATTTACTTTTCTTTGCATGGATAAGAGATAACTAAACGTAGATGACATGGCTGAAGGATTGTATATAGATGTTGGTAACATGCAGTGGAAGATAATAATAATTTTATGCAGATTTTTTTATATTTAAATTTTATTAATATGTCAAAGATCGGATCTAAGACTTACCTGGTGAAAAGAGTTGTTTACCCTAAAATTTAGATAACAATTAAACTTATATTGTGGTTTTAAGGATATGTGATTTCACCTAATACCAATTGATAAATGAGAAAATAAATGACAGAATTGAACTGTAAAATAAACAAACGAGTGCGCAAGCTGAACCTCGACCTCAAATTAAAGTACTCTCGAGGTGATCATAGTATAAGAACAATAAAGATGAAATAATTCTGATGAACAGTAAGCAATGAAGAAAGAATTGTATAGCGTTTCTCAGTGAATAATGATGTCTACAAATGAAGGGAACTCCTCTTTATATAGTAGAGGAATCCTAATTATGGTATACTTCTAATTACAGAAGGAAATCGTATAAACAGCTAATTAACCGCTTCTGATTTGATCCGTTCCGAGATTCACGCCTCGATTCTCGATCAATCACGGATATCTCACTCTTTCTGTTACTAAGCTATCTCCGATGTTACTCGAAGCATGTCTCACGTGGCTTCGATTGATACCGACCTCGATCTCGAAAGAGGCTTCGATCTCGAACTCAATGCCTCAGATCTTCGATGCAACGTCCTGGTCTCGATCAAATAGAGAAATCGGGCAGCCCCGATTTCTACTGTATACAAATAGTCCCCTCATTTCTTGGAATATAATGATAAGAAACGAACTGAACCTTCGATTTTTCTCTCACCTCGATAGACAATGATATCATTCTCGTGACGTATGCGATGGAAGTGATCGAGACGTCACGTCGGTACAGTTCCCCAAACCATAATGAACGTCAGTTGACGGTCGGCCACTAGTGCCATTGAACCGTCACCACAAATCCATAAATAGGGTTCCTTTTCGTTGAATCACACTTTACTTTCATCTCCATTTGTTCTTCTAACTTTTATCTTTCTTAGAATCTTCTCTTTTGTTACTACTTGGATCATCGCCGCTAGTTCCAAACCATAAAAACTTGCCATCTTACTCTTTCTTCAACCTATATAATGGCAAAAACATCCAAAACTGTTCCACAAAAGGAAAAAGCTTCATCTTCTTCTTCACGGTCGGCCGGTGATAAAATGTCGGCGGAACCTCTCCCTGGGGAGTATGTTTCCGGCCCATGTGTTCTTAAATCTGACTTCGAAACCGAGAGTCCTCCACCGGTCCCTGGTTGAGCACATATCGAGGTATATATGCTCGATAACTGTGGGATATCTCGAGGATATCAAAAGGGATTGCAACTGAGGGGACAAAGTTGTAGAGATCCCTTCTCCTGAAGAAAGCATTACTACCCACGTGAAAGGGTATCTAAGTGTTTACACTTATCCTTTCACATTAGGCCCCCTCGATCCGGTCATCATTGACTTCTGCTGTCAATATAAGGTGACTCTAGGACAAATACACCCTTCTTTTTGGCGTATTTCGATCATGCTCCGGTTCTTCACCAACAAAGCTGAGGGGCTATCGTTCACCCTCGATCACCTCATAAGGTTATACAGCCCTCGAATCTTTCGAGGGTTGATCAAACTGCAATGTCGAGCGACCAAGGTATTGTTCTCGAGTATCGACGAAGGACAAGGACCGGGGGTGGATGGGTCGGTTCGTTCAGGTGACGACTTGTGACCTTATCCTGAAGGAGAAAATGCTATTTCTCGAGAAATGGAACCCGAAGCGTAAGTAGCACTCTACTATTTAATTACCATGTTTTCATTTTCTACTTCATTTAACATCTTCCTTCGTCGTGCAACGGTTGCTTAGATGCCTCGAGAAGTCCTTAACCTCGACGACTGGGTTCGAAAACTGGCTTCAACTTCTTCCTATGTTGAGCGTTGTTGGCGCGACTTGGCAAAAGGTCGATGGGAAGCAAAGAACCATGGTAAGTTTCCCTCTTCTTATTTCTGAGGCATTGGTTACACTTTTTTTACTTACTTAGTCCTTTCTTGTGCAGGCCTGAACAAAGATGCAGTCTTGAGGCCTCCGAGTAGCGAGGAAGAGGCTATGGCCCCGGCTCTGAAGCTAGGGAAAGATAATAAGAGTAAGAGGGTATCGACATCCGAGGACCCTAAACCCAAAAAGGCAGCAGCTCGGAACCCAAGGGAATGTTATCCCTATGACTTTGGAGTCAGTCCAAAAGCTAAGGGAATAAGAAGAAGAAGAAGAAGAAGAAGAAGAATAAGAAGAAAACGAGGACGGTGACTCAGCGTTGGTGACTCGATTCAGGAAGACTGTCGAGACTGCCAATTCTTCTAAATCGGCAGCAGTTTCTGAGACCCTACCTCGTGCTGAATAAATTTCGGGCAAGGTCCCTGAATCAGCTGAGGTCGAGGCTCTCTCACCTCAAAAAACGATCATATCAGAGGGGGCTGGTCCCGAGACCTCTAGAGCCGAACAGAGAGACCCGAGTGACTCACTTGGGAAGTGACAACAGGTCACTCACCATCTCTACCGGCCTTTTCCGAAGAGGACATAAGGGATGCTCGAGCCATAAGGACTCCTGAAAAGGCGTAGTCCCCGGTGAGGAGGATCCTTTTCGGGATTGCTTTACCAGGGTTGATGATGTCTCCAATCTCAACGATGCATCCAACCTCTTCGAAGAGGCCCAACGTCTTCTGAGCCGAGTAAGTATGCAATTTCTTGTTGTAGATTTCTTTCATTTTTCCTTTTCTTTGTCTAAATCCTTCCTTTTTTATGCATTCTTTTTCTAAGTCCCGGGACGACTTAAAACAATGCGAGGCGGATCTCCAATGGCTTTCGGAGGAGATAAATTCTCTCAAGCTCCTCTGTGTGCAGAAGGATGAGGAGATCAGATACCTCCGAGCTGATTTGGCCAGGGCCCGTAAGGAGGAAACCGAGTTGAACGATCAGGTAACTTCTCTTGAAAAAATACGGGCTCGATCCAAGGGTGGAAGCTAATGTTTCAATGTCACAGTTACAGCAAAATATCGAGAAGATCGAGCTATTTCGAGGGGAGGTCGATCAAGCGAAAGCTAACTGCCACAAGTGGAAGGAAGGGATGGACCGCCTTGCTGCGGAGAAAGAGACTGCCTTGGCTCAGTTGTCATCGGTCGAAGTCCAACTTCGAAGTGATAGGGAGAAGTGCTCGGTCCAGGACAAGAGTATTGAGGATCTCGAGGTTGAACTTGCGAAGGCCCAAGCTGAGGCCGAAAAAGCAAAGGCCCAGGTGATAAGTCGGTAGCCATATATATGGATGATGCCGAGGCTGCTTAAGAAAAACTGAGGGAGGCTACCGATCGATCACAATGGACTGTCGAGCTAGCAGAATGCCAATCTCGGAAAGATACTCTCGAGGAGATTCATGCCCGAGGTTTTGACCTTTATCAGGAGATAGCTCAGGCAAAGGTACATGAAGCCAATACCAGGCTATTGGCCTCTTCCGACGATGATGACGATGAGGGCAGCAAGAGCAGGACCGATAATGATGGGGGCCGAGACGGAAGCTTCCCCCGAGGAAGGTGTCACCCCCGAACATAGTTAGGGCATTTGTATTTTTCTTTTATTTTGTGTAGCACCCTAGTCGGTCCTTTGTAAATACCTTTGTTCAAATATATATATAAAAATATTTATTTTTTGAATTCCGTCTTAATTTGTGCCTTGTGATAATTTCAAATCTGCTTTGTGCCATGTAAAATTTTGATATACTTTATGCCTTGTGAATAATATGTTTAAGACTTCAATTTTCGGGCAACTTGGCCAAATCCAAACTAATACGGCCTTTGTAGTTGAGTTCTTTCTTTCTTGAATTCGAAGTAATAGAACCCTTAGGTTTTAACTGAGTGAGAATGGATTCCCGAACTGTGGTCGAGTGATCGAGTTCTTTCTCGAACTCGAAGTAGTAAAACCCTTAGGTTTGAATTGAGTGAGAATGGATTCCCGAACTGTGGTCGAGTGATCGAGTTCTTTCTCGAACTCGAAGTAGTAAAACCCTTAGGTTTGAATTGAGTGAGAATGGATTCTCGAACTCAAAAATGTAATGTCCCTGAGGCTCTTGAATCAGGCTGATGTGGCCTCAGAAGAAAGGTCTTTTCCCCTTTTTGACTTAAATTTTTTTTTAACATATAGGAACTTGTTATGCCTTAGCACAAAGTAAGTTTGTACCCGTTGGATTTTTTCAGGATTTTAACATTATCGAAACCCTTTGCTTTTTATGCATTAGCATAAATTTGTACTTAAACAGTTCGATACCTCTTAAGGTTTTTCAAGGGCTGATATTATCGAAGCCCTTTAATTATTTTGCCGAGGGTAGCCTTTTTTAACCGGTTTTAAAAAGAATTCGAAGGCCTATTTTTATTGCGGAATTCGAACGTCTCCGAGTCGCGTTAGTTTGGCTGTAGCCTTTGGGTCTGCCTCTTGTATTATTTTCCCAATAATACTTTGAACTTGTTCAAAGTGTTAGTCCCTGAGTGGGGTGGCCTTGGCCTATAAAGTCGAGGGTTGCCTCTTTGAGGTCTTATGGTCTCGAAGTTTAATACTTCGAAGAATTCAATTTTTTGACGGCAGTCCCCGAGTATGGGGTTGATCGTTCGAAGTTTAATTGCACTCGGCCCTTGAGCCAGTTTTTAAAAGAAATCATAAGTATAGAACTTGTAAAGTAGAAATTTCATTAAGGCATAAGACGTCTGGTAAGGAAAAGTACTTCTTTCAACAATTCATACATGCATACATGTTTTGCCACTAGGGTTCGAGTAATCTATATGGACACGGTTCATTAGACCGTTTGGCCCTTTAAGAAAACTTTCCTATCGAGACCCTGTCGACATGAAGTATTTTCCTTGAAACATAACATTCGAGGGTGATGTCCTCCAGTATTTGTGGTTGATAGTAAAGAAGCCTCGGTTACTATAAGTTAGCGCGAACGACGGTTGCCCCGTTAAAAACCTTGCCAGAAAAACCCATTTCGGATAAGAATTGGTCGAAGGAAAAAAGAGTGCAACACGTGCTTTATGATCTAATATCTTCCTTCTTGGAGAGAACTTCAATGCTTTTACTCAAACACCTAAAACGTAAATGAAAAAGGAGAAGGTCATACCTCAGCAATAGTATCATTTGAGGAGTGATATGTTCTAATTATTTGGTAGTTGCTCGCCGTTCATCGTACCAAGCTTGTAGGATCCCTTTCCGACGATGTTGAGGACCTGGTACGGTCCTTCCCAATTTGGGCCGAGTTTTCCTTCGTTTGGGTTTTGAGGGTGACTTTTCTCAGAACTAAGTCCCTGATTCTAAAGTGGTGAAGGTTGGTCCTTCGATTATAGTATCTTTCGATGCATTGTTTTTGTGCGGCCATTTGAAAGAGGGTGGATTCCCGTTTTTCATCTAGTAATTCGAGGCTATATTCATAGCCTCGTGATTTGAGTCTTCCGCTGTGTATCAAAACCCGGCGCTGGGTTTCCCGACTTCGACCGGGATCAGGGCTTCGGCGCCATATAATAAGGAGAATGGTGTTTTCCCCGTACTAGATTTCGACGTTGTTCGATATGCCCAAAGGACTTCAAGTAGAATTACTCTCAGTTTTCCCTTGGCGTCATTCAATATTTTCTTCAGATTCTGAATGATGGTATTGTTTGTCAATTCGGACTGTCCGTTTCCACTAGGATGATACGGTGTTGATAAGATCCTTTTTATTTTGTGATATTCGAGAAACTTTGTTATTTTGCTACCGACGAACTATTTTCTGTTGTCGCATACAATCTCGGCAGGTATCCCGAATCGGCATGTGATGTGATCCGAAATGAACTCCATAACTTCCTTTTCTCTCACTTTTCTCAAAAGCCTGTGCTTCAACCCACTTAGAGAAGTAGTCAATCATAAGCAAAATGAATTTATCTTTACCTAGGGCCGATGGCAGAGGGCCGACGATGTCCATTCCCCATTTCATGAATGGTCATGGGGATAAGACTGAATGAAGTTGTTCTCCGGGTTGGTGGATCATCGATGCATACCTTTGGCACTTATCTCATTTTCGAACAAATTCTTTAATGTCTTTCTCCATATTGGCCCAATAGTATCCCGCTCTAATGACTTTATGAACTAGTGATTCGGCACTGGAGTGATTCCTGCAAGTACTCTCGTGAACTTCTCGTAGGACATAATCGGTGTCCCCTAGTCTTAAGCATACTGCCAATGGTCCATCGAACGTCCTCCTCTATAGTGTTCCATCTTCAGCCAATGTGAATCGATCATCTTTTATTCGTAGAGTCATAGATTCCTTAGGGTCCGATGGGAACTTTCCGTTTTTCAAATATTCAATTTATTTACCTCTAATCCCAGGTTAGGCTCAGGGAGTTTATTTCGGCATGGCCTTCTTCGATCACTGACTTGGAGAGTTGTATGACAGCCCCCGAGCTGATTTCGTCGTCTTCGACTAATGATCCCAGATTTACAAGGACATTTACCTCGTTGTTTTGTTCTCAAGGTACATGCTACAAAGTCTTTTCTTTAAAACGATGTAATGTTACCTGCAATTTATCCAAATACCTTTGCATTCGATCCTATCGAACCTCAAAGGTTCTGTTGACTTGGTTCACCACCAGTAAGGAGTCGCATTTGGTCTCGATGACTTCCGCTCCCAAGCTTTTAGCCAGTTCGATACATGCAATCATGCCCTCGTACTCGGCCTCATTGTTAGTCAATTTTGCAGTTTTGATAGATTGTCCAATTCTATTGCCCATGGGCGGCTTCAGAACGGTGCCTAGCCCGAACCCTTTCACATTCGAAACACCGTCTAAAAAGGGTCCACACCATCGATGATGTACCCAACTTTAACAAGAGTTCTTTTTCGACTTCGGGTACGAGGGATGGCGTGAAGTCGGCCACGAAGTTTGCTAAAATTTGGGACTTGATGGTTTTTCGGGGTAGATACTCGATATCATACCCACTGAGTTCGACGGCCCATTTGGCCAATCGGCCCGATAGCTCGGGCTTATGTAAAACATTACGAAGAGGATAAGTGGTTATCACACATATTGGGTGACATTGAAAATACGGTTTTAATTTCCTAGAGGCACTTATTAGGGCAAGTGCCAATTCTTCTAAGTGCGGTACTGGGTTTTGGCCTCGCCTAAGGTTTGACTAACATAATAAACGGTAAATTGCGTATCTTGCTCTTCTTGGACTAGGACACCACTTACCGCGACTGCTAAGTATAAGTAGAGCTTTTCATCTTCCTTTGGAGTATGAAGAAATGGTGGACTCGAGAGGTATCATTTTAATTCTTCTAACACCTACTGGCATTCCGGGGTCCAGGCGAAATTTTTCTTCTTTTTGAGTAGTGAGAAGAACCTATGACTCCGATCTGACGATCTCGAGATGAATCAACCTAAGGCGGCTATCCTCCATGTCAGCCTTTGCATGACTTTAACGTTGTCCACGAATGTGATATCTTGGATAGCCTTGATTTTATCGGGGTTGATCTCGATCCCCTGATTTGACACCATAAAGCCGAGGAACTTTCCCGAACTGACCCCGAAAGCACATTTCTCTGGGTTGAGCTTCATGTTGTATTTTCTCAGTATCTTGAATGTTTCCTACAAATGTGTTAAATGGTCCTCTACGCCCAGGGACTTAACTAGCATATCATCAATATATACTTTCATTGACTTACCTATTTTCTCTTCGAACATTTTATTTACTAGGCGTTGGTAGGTAGCACCAGCATTTTTAGACCAAAAGGAATTATGTTATTGAAATATGTGCCATATTTAGTGATTAATGAAGTCTTTTCTTGATCCTCCGGGTTCATTTGAATTTGATTTACCCGGAGTAGGTGTCGAGAAAACTAAGGGTCTCATGGCCAGCCGTGGCATCGATCATGAGATCGATGTTAGGATGAGGAAAAGAGTCTTTGGGGCATGCCTTGTTTAAATCTTTATAATCTACACACATCTTAATTTTGTTCCCTTTTTTAGGGACTACAACTACATTTGCTAACCATTCGGGATATTTTACTTCCCGAAAGGATCCTATTTTGAGACGTTTAGTTACCTCGTACTTGATGAATAGATGTTTTACCTCTGACTGGGGCCTTCTCTTTTTCTTCACTGGCCTGAACTTCGGGTCCAGACTCAATCAATGTGTTGCTATCTCTGGTGGATCCTTGTCATGTCTAAGTAGGACCAAGCAAAACAATCCATATTATCAATAAGAAATTTAATGAGTTGCTTCCTGAGTTCGGAGGTTAACCCCGTACCCAGGAATACCTTTCGTTCAGGTAGATACTCGATCAATATAACTTGTTCCAGCTCTTCGAATGTTGATTTGGTGGCGTCGGAATCTTCGGGAATAATGAAGGATCGAGGGATCCAATAATCGTCGTCTTCTTCTCCCATTCCCTTGTTCCAGCCTCTTGTTTTCCTTTGACCTCCGATTCCTTTGATGTCGAAAGTGTCGATATTAGTATTACCGAATCGATCGCGAACATTTTCTTTGCAGCATGCTGCTCCCCATATACTGTTTTCACCCCGTTCGGTGTCGAGAATTTTATTATTTGGTGGAGAGTCGAAGAAACTACCCTCATATTGTGAATACAGGGCCTCCCGAGTAGGGAGTTGTAACTTATGTCTCCCTCGATTACATGGAACTTGGTTTCTTGAATAGTCCCATCTACGTTCACTGGTAAAATGATCTCTCCTTTAGTTGTTTCGCTGGTCATGTTGAAACCATTCAGGACCCGAGTTGCAGGCACGATTTGATCTTGTAGGCCGAGCTGCTCCACGATCGAGAATGATATTAGACGACCTACCTGGATCCACTAAAACATTCTTAACTTGAACTTTATTCATAAAGATAGAAATTACCAGAGCGTCTTTGTGGAGTTGAGAATTTCCTTCTGTTTCCTCATCGTTGAATGGTACGGTGCATTCTAGAACATAATCTCGGGTCTGTTTTTCCCTTATAATTGATACTTTAGTGCATTTGAACACGGGCCCTTGTGAAATATCGACCCCGCCGATAATCATATAGATCACATGATGTGGTTTTTCCTGTTCATTTTTCCTGTTGACATCCCTTTCTCTAACATGATTCTTCGCTCGATCACTTAAGAACTCTCGAAGGTGACCCTCGTTGAATAGACGAGCTACCTCCTCTTTCAATTGCCTACAATCATCGATTTTGTGGCCATGTGTGCCGTGATACTTGCACATCAGACTGGGATTTCTTTAGGAAGGATCGATCTATATGGGTCTGGGCCACCTAGTATCTTTGATTCTTCCAATTGCCGATACAATACCTGATCCGTCGATATTAAAGTTGTAATCTGATAATCGAGGTGCTTCTGTTGGATCGGTATGCTTATCAAAATCACTTTTGTTCATAAGTCCCCAAGAACTCTGTCCTCGATCACTTCTTCGATCGTTTCGGGTGGAATTGCATCCGAAACCGTCGTTCCTGCGATCTGCGTTGTATGGTTGATATCGGTCTTTGTTCGACCGAGGTTCCCTATCGTTATCTCTCTGATTTCTGGCTGCAGACATGTTCGGATATACGGAACCGGAAGGAGTTCCTAATTGGTCATCTTCGACTCTAATCTTCGATTGGTACCGATTATGCACATCGGCGCAGGTCACCGCCGGATATTCGATCAAGTTTTGCTTCAATTGACGTGATGCTATCGAACTTCGTTCAAATCTTAGTTTGGTTGTTTATAATTCATGACAGCTTGGAGCTTAAACTCATTACCAAGAGTTGAGAGATTCCATCTTGATCATCACTAATTCGACAAGCATTTAATCATACCCAATATTCTTTCAACTATCGCCCTAGGGCCATAGGTGTCTGGTATTAAAGGACAATAAATAACTTGTTAATTACTATGACGATCTCAGGTCAAAGGAAATCGTACATCACATTCTTCAAGAGAATATCCTATTGACAGTTTATGGTAATTCTAACCATTAGGAATTGTCCAATGAGTCGGTTCAATGATCATATCTCTATATGCATCATATATCTATGTAATTTGGTTAATGAGATCAACTAATCTTTATCCAATAAAGATGATTACATAAATATTGATTAACCGGATTACTAATGTCCAAATTAATAATCCTATCATCAAGAACAAATTTAGATTAAATTATAAGAAACTTTACTCTCATTTTCACGATCTCCATCACGATGACAAGTCTCTAAATTTAATCAAGAACTTTATCAAATTAATCAAACAATTAATAATAACTATGATAAAAGAATATCAAATGCCATATATTTTATATCAAATAACGTTCACTAAAATATATTCAAATCATCAAATATGAGACTGGATCTATGGTCTACTGTGTCATTAACAATGGCCACATACTAATATTCCATTCAATTTTAATTCTCCTAAGTTGATTCATCAATCAAGTGGACTCCTACAATTTTCAATCAGATCCATCACTGTGGTTGATTCTGTCATCAAATTGTTCTACGAGAAAGTGTGTTATTTGTGAAGAATCCAAGGCAGAAAATAAAATTGACCTACACTTTCAACTGCCAAATGTAACGCATTTTCAATATTTTACGATGAAAAGCTGTCTTTTTTTCCTCTGAGGTAAACAAAATTCTTTCAATTCAGACACAAGTTTGAACAAATTATATTTAATGGCCGTGGCCCTCTTGCTATAAATGCTTGATGGTCTACTTTTGTTGATATATCGAAAAGCAAGGGCAAACTTTTCTTGTCCCCATTTACATATCATGAACTTATGGCCCTTATGTGAGAATTGTTAAAAGCCAACTTTGAAAGTGATACACATATCCTATTCTTTACTTTTACTTTTCTCTCCTCGTTATACCATTACTTTACCTATATTCTTTTTCTTTTTCCCGAAAGAAAAAAAAAAAAAAAAAAACCAAATTGATATATCCTGTATAATTAGAAAAGTTAACTATTGGATGTTTAATACAAAAAGAGCGGCGTAGGATGACTTGTGTGACTGTAGTGGTTTGACAAATAATAAAATTAGGTAGGAAAACTTTGCTGAGAAAGAAGTGAAATAATGTCACGAGATAAGCACGTGGGCGTCAATAGATGATTTTTACGTATTATTTTTGTACAGTAGATTTCACTTTATATGTGCGTGTAAAATTAAGAGTAGAGAAAGGAAAGAAGAAATTACAAAAAAAAAATAAAAAAATTGAGCTTTTAAATTTGTCTTTTCCGATTTCAGTTATTAAATGTTGAATAAATTTTGTGGCTCTACCTTTTTCTTTCTTTACCTTTTTCTTGTTTTAAATTGATTTGTATTGCCATAGTCCATTGATCTTGATGAGTTTTGGTGTGCCTTTGATTCTTTCTATTTGTATGTCTAAATCAAACAGCAAACTTGACTGAAAGGACAAGAATTTTGGGAGTGCTTGATTTTCTTGGTTGATGTCATTTTGGTCATCATCATTAATATAAATTGTATTAGTGCAAGCCAGATAGTACCAAATCCACAAACTTTAAGGCAATCCTTAAGTTTTATGTCCTTGTCTCTATTATTTTTCATTTCATTCTCCTGAACAACTATTTGGGAGTTGAATAAATGTCAGTCTTGTTGGGTAATTTACCAAACATTTAGAAAAAAATTTTACAAGACAGTGGTGGTTCTTTTTGTTTTCCGACAATATCTATTGCTAGCAGCTGGAGAAGGAACTTTCCAAGGTAGTGGTGTCTTAAAAAGTGTAGAGATGGCTTTGTCTCTCTGACTCTGCCATGGTTTTACATATTGGTTAAATATACTTTGTGTTTTCGAGAATTAACAAAGCCTCACAACATGAAGTTTATGAAACTTGGATCTAGGCCTGACACTTTCATTACTACTGAGGCTGTAAGGTAACTTCATATATTTTTACTTCTCCACTTCTTGAATTCAAAAGAAACCAAGATTCTTCTTTATTGATGCAGGTCAGTTAATTCTGAAGTTAGTAGTGATCTCATAGTCCAAGTAAAGGGCAGCAGATATTTGCTTCACAAGGTTAAATTCTCTATCTTTTTTTTTCTCTCCCACTTGGTCAATATTTGGTTGGAGTTGAGTATTTGAAGTTGAAAAAAAGTATTTGGAGGTTGAAATTGTGTCTGGACAAAATTGTTAAACTAACATTAATTTGTTGATTTGGTTATGGAATTTGTGAAACAGTTTCCCCTGCTGTCTAAGTGCTCAAGGCTACAGAAGTTATGCTCTGAAAGTCCAGAAACCTCACAGCACCAAATTGTGCAGCTACCAGATTTTCCTGGTGGAATTGAAGCATTTGAGCTATGTGCAAAATTCTGCTATGGTATCACTATCACTCTCAGTGCCTACAACATTGTTGCGGCGCGCTGTGCTGCAGAATACCTGCAGATGACGGAGGATGTAGAGAAAGGAAACTTAATCTACAAACTTGATGTATTCTTCAATTCTTGCATACTTTCAGGTTGGAAAGACTCAATTGTTACATTGCAAAGTACAAAGTCTTTTCCTTTATGGTCTGAGGACTTAGGAATTACAGGCAGATGTATTGAAGCCATTGCTTCAAAAGTCTTAGCTCATCCTTCAAAGGTGAATTTGTCAAGAAGCTACTCCAGAAGAGGTGATATTTCATGCAATGAATCAGAAAGCACAAGGCATAATAAAACTTCATCTAAAAGTTGGTGGGCTGAAGAGTTAGCAGAATTAAGCATAGACCTTTATTGGAGAAGTATGATAGCTATCAAATCTGGTGGGAAAGTAGCTGCTAATGTTATCGGTGATGCATTGCGAATTTATGCATCAAGATGGCTACCAAACATTTCAAAATATGCAAATCCTAAGAAGCAGCTAGAATATGATCAGAAGGACTCGGATTCGATTGGAAAATACAGGCTGCTGTTGGAGTCAATTATAACATTGTTACCAGCTGAAAAGGGGGCAGTTTCTTGTAGTTTCTTGTTGAAATTGCTTAAAGCAGCTAACATTTTGAAGGCTTCTTCTTCATCCAAGATGGAATTGGCAAGAAGGATTGGGCTTCAATTAGAAGATGCCACTGTCAATGATCTGTTAATACCTTGTCTGTCACACACATGTGACACAATTTATGATGTGGACTTAGTTATCACCATATTAGAACAGTTCATGTTGCAAGGGCAAAGTCCCCCAACAAGTCCACTAAGAAGGAAAGGAGATTTTGAGAGGAGAAGATCTCGGTCCGCCGAGAATATTGACCTTGAGTTCCAAGAAAGTAGAAGATCTTCTTCAGCATCACATAGCTCAAAACTCAAGGTAGCTAAGCTTGTGGATAGATATCTTCAAGAAATTTCCAGTGACTCAAATTTGCCATTGTCAAAATTCATTTCCATTGCTGAAGCAATTCCAGAGTTTGCTAGGCTTGACCATGATGATCTTTACAGAGCCATTGACATCTATCTTAAGGTAAAAATTCTGATGACATCTTCGACTAGACCACTATTTACTGTTGGGATTTTCTTTTTAATTGAAGTAACCAAAAATGTTACATCCATGTGTAGATAATTCTGTGCACATGTCCTAAATGTTTAAAATTAGCATGTGCGCTGATAACCAACTCCTTGACGTCTGAATATTCTCAAGTCAATGTTCTATTGGATTTAGAAGCTTTATTTCTTATTTATAGAATCAGGCATGATTAGTGTACATCATGGAAACCATTTAAAAACAAAATAGCAGCTGTTGAATCTCAAATTTTTACTGAAGTCATTATTATAATGAAAAAGATAGAAGTTATATGTACCAACGGTGTACATAATCACTATAGTTTAACCAAGGTCAGTTACCATATTTGTTACAGTGTCAGTGCATAGAACTTAGAGTGTCAATGAAAATGCAGGGGCATCCGGAGCTGAACAAGAGTGAAAGAAAGAGGCTGTGCAGAATGTTGGACTGCAAGAAACTATCAATGGAAGTTTGTATGCATGCTGCACAAAATGAATTACTTCCACTAAGGGTAGTTGTTCAAGTTCTGTTTTTCGAGCAAGCTCGAGCAGCCATGTCCGGTGGCCATGTAACGGAGTTGCCTAGCAACATCAAGGCACTTCTAGAGGACACGGCCAAGACTTCAGCAACTTTTAAAAAGACACCAGTTGATGAGCAGTGGACTACTGCCTCAGCCCTAAAATCACCAAACTCCAACCTTTCAACTCTAAAAATGAAGCTAGCTGAAGATGATGATGATTTGGATGAAATTGGGAAATCTTCAAGGATTAAAGCTTTATGTGTCATTCCAAATCGACCTAAAAGAATGTTCAGTAAGTTATGGTCAAATAATAGATCAGCTGCAAGTGAAAAGAACTGATAACATATATATGCTCTGTTATCACTCTTATGTTGCGAGAACATTTGTAGTCTTTAGGATAGAGAAATCTCTATGTTCAGTATTGCTGTAAACTGTAGCCTAAGCTAATAAAAGTACAAAATTTACAATTAGAAGGGAAAATATGGGTTGGATGGAATTCGAGAAAGGGTTTACTTCGATAGATTTTAATGTACACAATCCATCAATTTATGAGCTACAAGTTAGATATGAAGTTTGTACAATGAAAGCATCCCAAATTTTGGGACTAATATAATTTTTTTGCTTTTTTTTTTATAACCGTGGTGTCCGGGTCGGTTACCTTGACTAATTTCAGGGGATACCTCTCACTTCTCACCAGCAACATGTACCAGATAACTCTATCCAGTAAGGCTTAGAAAGATGGAAAGAAATCAGCTCGTGTTAATTTTGGGACTAATATAATTGGTAGTATCTAGTATTGGAAGATTGGATAAATTTCAATCCTTGCATTGGATGGTGAACATGTCCTCAATAAAAAACCTAGTTTGAGTTTGTTGCATGAATCTTGGCACAAAGATTTTGACTTGTAAATTTTCTTATAGAATAAAGGGGTTAATATGAAAAAGCTCTCAAAAAGTAAGTGGAGGAGCGAAACCCATTCTTTAACTTTGAGATCTTTAAACTCATAAGATCATTATACAATCCCCGAATTCTTCCCTTACCTTAGTTTCTCAAAGAAATTTTGATAGTTATTTTCATTTAATTTGAAAAAGGAGTACATAGATTATTAATTTTCTATAGAAATTTTTTCCAAGTTGTATTAATTAGATTGAAATAGCCATCCAAGTTGCTGTCATCTTATTTAATTCTTTTTTCTTGATATAATTATTCTACTGACAATAAGCGTATACTAGGTTTGTATCATTTGTAATTTGTGGACAAAACAGCTAATAAGGCTCAATTTAATAGCAGAAGATTATACGATTTTTTCTTATCGTAATAATTATGTTAGTTTTTTGGTATAATCTGCTACACTACTAATCTACAGATCTATGTGTTCCACATTTGTAATCTTGGTTATTTGCATCATGTGGTGTGTGTCAATTATTTGTATCCACATGCATATAAAGTTAAATTGCTTGAGAATTAAGGCTGTCCAATTTGTTTCGGGAATTTCACATTTTGTTACTATTATTGCTCCACGTAATTGCCAAACAAGAATGACACATTATTTGGGAGTTTGATTTTGCTGACACAGACATATTCATAGTGTTTTGTTTGGGTTTGCATAAAATGTTGTAACTGCAAATATAATGCAATGACCAGAGGATATGTCAGATCTTGCAAAATCGTACAAATAATTTAGCATAAAATCAAACGTTGCCCCTTCTTGAGGGTACACTAATTAAATTAATTATTGTTAGTAAATTTGATGTAGGGTTGCATTGATATAAAAAGATTGTATACAGTCAAGATCGGGCTTGCCCTTTTTATATGATTAATCGAGACCGTGGTATGGCAGGTCAATGTTCGATCCCATGTCATACCGGACCATGACTCGAAGTTAGATTGTCAAGCTCGTGACTCAGGGATCGATCGAGATCGAGATCAGCTAAGATTGAAGACCGAGCGGGATAGAGATCGAGTAAGATCGAGGGAAGCCTGCCGAGCCAAATTACGGAAAGCCAAGATATCCGTGATCGTCAAGGATCACGACAGGAATCTCGGCATGTATCAAGTCAAGGCTGGTTAATCAGCCAATCATGAGATTTCTTGCTGTATTTAGAAATACCATAAGTAGAACTCCTATACTATATAAAGGGGGTTCTAATCATTTTGTAAGACATAACATTCACGCAGTACAATGCAATATATTACATTTTCTTTCTTAATCTTTCAGTATTCTGTTGCTCAGTTCACATTTTCCAGTAGCATACTTGTTTGGTTCGAGGGTGACCCAACTCGAGGGTCAAAGCTGCATATCTAATTTGGTTTGCTTTATTTTATTTACAGTTAATTTCTAATATTAATTTATTTATTTTTTTCAATTAGTGCCAAGTGAAATCGCATGTCCTTAAAATCACTTATAAATTTAATTGTTATCTATTTTTAAGGGTAAACAAAGATTGCATGCTAGCTTTTCCTTTGTGGTGGACAATTGGACCATTGAGCAGACTATTTTGTATTCCCATCTTTGATCTCTTTTTTTTTTCCTTTGGAATACCATATTTCCATGGATTTAAGTTCAATTTACATAGTATAGTTTTATATGTTACAGTATGTTTGTTACTCCCTTTGTTCCAATTTAGATGACACATTTTTCTTATTAATCTGATTTAAAAAGGATGATATATTTTTACAATTGTAAATAATTTAACTTTAAACTTTTCATTTTATCCATTTTACTCTTAATGAGAAGCTTTTATAACCATACAAGTGTCATGGCCCCCAAAACATTTACCGCATTTACTCCTTAAGCTTTTAAGACCACAAGTTTCAAAAATATTTTTTATTTCTTAAACTCCGTGTCGAGTCTAACTACCTTGTCTAAATTAAAACGAAAGAAGTATATTATTTAATGCTTATAGTAGAAATCCATCTATGATTACCTTATAAATGAGTCGTGTGTAAAGAAATTACACAATTTTAGCTTGGTCTTAGTAAGCCTGCGACCTGTGAGGCTTGATCGAGACTGTGTTGGGCTGGCCCGTAGGCCTTATAAAAAATATTTAATTAAAAATATAGATGCTTATGTACGTAAAATAAAGATATTAAGATAACCTTATCACAAGCGAGTTCAAATGTGCTAGATAAAGATGATGTGTTGGCGCTGATATATGCCACAAGTGTCATGGTAGTGTTTTAAATATCTTGTTTTCAGGTTTTACCTTTAATGGATAAATATTGACCTTTCTAAAGTATTTTATCGTAATCTATTGGAACAAATTTAATAGTTCTTAAGTTCTGCAAAAGTATACTGTCCTACAAAATACTTTTTGATTTGTAAATATTAATTCTTTATGTTTTTAGCTTAGAACTTACAAGAAAAGTATGAAAAAATATTTTAAAGAAAAGTGGGCCGGCCCGTGGGATTTGTGGTCCACATAGGACTGAGTAGGGCTGATCATTTTAAGACCCATAGAGATTATGGGCCGATCCGCCCCAGTCCTTCAAATGCCAAAGTTAGTGTGGGCTGATTGAGCTGGGCCCACCCATATTGATATCTTTATTTTTCAACTCCACAAAAAATTTCCCTGCCCCCCCACTCACACTTCAACTTTGCGTATTTATTGATTTTTCATGTAGAATATAATATTCGTGTAATATTCAAGAGTGTACATGACCTAGCAATGAAGTTGGAACGAAAATTATGGAGGACCGAAATTTATTAATTTCACCGAAGTTTAAACTACGATAAACTGAGTTATTACACACGTAGGAGGATGGAAGATTCAAGAGCGTAAAATTATTGAAACGCATGCATTTATACCCAAATAACACCATAATTTATATAAAGAAAAGTTTTCTTACAGAGTAAAAGCTTTACACAAATCTTAGCTAACCCCTTTTGTATACTGTCGAAATTGGAAGAGTCCGATTTTGAAGTCTCTATTATGCTAAGTCTGTGCTTGGAAGGTCTCGAAGTAAAGTTCGAAGCCCAATCTCAGAATGTTTACCTCGAGAGAGTACATCGACGACCCGATACGGCCTACTCGAGAGAGCACATCGAAGGCCTGTCACGGCCTACCTCGAGGCAGTGTAAAATCGATGACAGTTAAGGAAAGACGAGAAATTCCTTAAGGATACGTGGTTAGGACAGATAAAATTTGTAAAAGATAGTACAAATCTGTACTACGCCGTTATACAGTTGTACCAATATAATTCTTTGTCATAATTAGACATGTACCATGTTAGGGTTTTTCCCTCCTACATAAAGGTGGACTCCAATCATTTTCTACGGGATACTTCACTGTTATAAGAATATTCTACTCTGTTTTTCTCGTTTGGTGTGCTCAAGATTATTCTTCAACTTTATTGTTCATACTTTATTGTTACTAAACTAGCCTCGAGGCCCATCAAGCTCGAGGCCCTCCTTCCTTTAGCAAACCCGATTTGATTATCACATTCTTCTTACTTACACTTATCATTTCTTGATTATTAACTAGTATTGGAATAAATCACAAATTTTTAGAACCACAAATCAAATATAATTGTTAAAACCATTTTTGAGGTAAACACCTCTATTATATACATTAATTCAACGGCCCTTATAGTATGTTTATATACAATCTCACCCCTCCAAGATATTAGTCATGCATGCTACAAAATAGTAATTAGCGACGGACAAATTTAGTTGCTAAATGTTAAAAATTTGTTGCTAATTCTATTTAACTACGAATTAGCAACGAATTATGAAAAATTCACGTAGTTACGGGCCTTTTAGCAGCACATTAGCAACATAATTCGTAGCTAATTTTTTTTTTTTTTTTATAATAGTAATATCTATCACTCATTTTATGGAATGACTCTAAACCCTAATTATATGTTATTAGGACATATTTATCCTTTTCTATATCAAATTTCAAAACTATCCATCTGCCCAACTATCTATAAAATTCCCTTAATATCTTCAATACACGAAAAAACTCTCTACATTTACATGCATACTCCAAGCCATTTCATTCTAAGAACTCTTGAATCTTTAGAGTCTTGCTATATATGAGTGAAACCACAAACAGATCAAGTAAATAAGAAATACAACCAACATTAAACATACATAAAAATACAATTAGGCATCAAATTTCAACTTAAATTATAGTAATATGACAATTCAGTTCTTAGTATGACTCTGATAGAACTATAGAAACACCATTGCCTAGCTAGTTATAAAAGCATTGGGATTAGCCTTAGGATTTGATTCAATACTTTTAGTCCTCTGGAGACTTGGATTAGTAGTCGGAGCACGATGAAGCCTGCACCTGAATGAACCTGCGTTACCATCAAATTAAAGCTTATAGTCTCGCAAATTTTCCAAGGAATAAATTTGAACTTAATTTATATATTCTCCCCTAAGTCAGTAGAAATTCCTTTAAAAAAGAAAAAGAAAAAAAAAACCTGCATGGGACGTCGGAGAGCAGAGACAACTGTTCTTCGTCATACTTCCTTGCCTTGCTAATCCTCCCGTCATCGGAAAATTCTCCAGTGTCGGCGATATAATTTCCGACGGAGTCTCCACCTTCATATCCTTATTTGGCGTTGCTTCTGCTTCCATTTCCTCTTCTAAACTATCTGAAAATTCACACAAAGATTCTTTAAAAGATCATAAAATGTTTACTCAATGAACTGACATTGCAAACTTTTATATATAGTAAAAAAAGAAAAGGATCAATTTTTTATGACCTGATTTTGGACTTACTTGATCTTGGATGTGTAGCAAAATGGAAACTCTAGTAAGAAGTTACTTTTGGCAATAGGGTATGGCTTTAAATAAAGATATGGACGTTGTAGAAAGGGAACTGATAGCGCAACATGATTCATGACTCATAAGGATCAATATTTGGTCGTGGGTAAAACTAAAGGATAAGAAAAAGTGATGGGATTGCACTATAGTATAGTTATTAAAGCAAAGATGGCTATAGTCTATATAGAATAAATGTAATACAACGTTCATCTTTAATTCAAATATCTTTAGTCTTTTTCTATCTTGGTGTATTACTTCCTATCAGTGTCACGAGAGAAATGATCAACTCCATAAAATGTCCCACCTGCATCCAAAACTAAATCACTTTATGGTCATGGTTCAACCACTCCAGATAGATATCCAACATCAATAGCAGAAGCCTTTAATTTATTTTCTACTTTTTTTTTTTATCATTTGGCACAATGACACTTATACTTGTGCCACTTTGTCATGCCGGTCCTCCTACTTCACTTTTTTTTATCCAAACACTTTAACTTGTTCAAAATCTATATTTTAAACTCCTCTGATCGTGTGTGTATCTCACTTGTTTGACGTGGATGACACATCATATTCCACCTCATTTTTTATATTTTATCTACTAAAAACAATTATTATATACCATTTCCTTAAATAAAAAGAAAAAAAAATCAATGTCTCCACCTCATCTCTCTTCCCTCAAATTCATTGATATCTTCTTCCTTGTTCATCTCATACCTCTTCTCCATTCTCATCTCCCTTCTCTATCTCACTATTCCGTCGATAAATAGACATTTATGTATTCTTTTAATTAGGCAGATTAACCAGAAGGGGGAGGGGAGAAAGTAGAAATTGGGTTGATAGCAGAAATGTCAAAATTAAATAAAAAAAGAAAAATTTAGTATTTGATAGCAGAAATTACCACTTTTAGTAAAGGATTTTTAGGAATTGAGTTGTTTTTCTTTGTTTTTTTTTTTTTTTG